>JAOTOM010003281.1:0-145988 GCA_034440615.1 Ashinkailepas kermadecensis
TTTAAAACTGATCTACAAAATATTATACTGAGTGGAATTGCCAATTTTTTTCAGCTTCCTGCAATACCTAGCATAAATTCCATCAGGTCCTGCTGCCTTGTTTGGCTCTATTTTCCTGACATAATTCAAAACAACATCACTGTCAATGAAATCAACATCATGTAACTGATCACTTGCCGCCGAGCTGTGGTTCACAGTTGGTAGATTAGTCACATCCTCCAATGTAAACACTGATTTAAACTGCTTGCTCAATTCCTCAACCATCTCACCATCCTCACTCAATATAATCCCATTTACTTCCAGTGGACCAATTGTGCTTGACAATTTACTTAGCTTGTAGAAACTAAATAACTTTTTACTGTCCCCTTTACAGTTCCTAGCCAAGTGCAATTCTTTTGCTCGCTTTGCTGCTCTGGTTTTCTGTTTCACAGCGTCTCTATATTTTTGTATACAACCTTAGACTTACTATATTTGAAGCTTCCTTAAATACTCTAAATGCATCTTTTTTAGCCTTACTTGCTTTTGTCAAATCTGGTGTAATCCATGCTGGCTTTCCCACTCTTCTTTTGCGCCTTTGTTTTTGGGGGACATGTCTAATCTGAATTTCCCTCAAGTAAGATTTGAACTTTTCCCACATTTCACAGGCATTTAAATCGGAGAACTCTTCTTCCCATTTGATGGCACTTAAAGCCGCTCGCATGCAGTCAAAGTCTGCCCTGTTAAAATTTGGAACCTTTGCCAAATTATCCTTGATTGTCCCTGCTACATGTGCCTTGAATCTCACTATGTTATGGTCACTAATTGCCAGAGTTTCTTTGTGGTCTCAGGTAACTAAATTGATCTCAATAAGAAAATCCGAGACGCATGTGTTGCAGGCACAGTCCCTCACGTACGAAGTTGCTTACTAACGTACCTGCTTGCTGCGACTCTGCTATGTTAACCGGACTTCAGCCAATACAAGTGGTAGTGACGGCGTGAGGGGACGAGTAGCCTAGGGTTAAGGTCTCACAATCGAAAGATTGTGGGTTCGAGTCTCACCTGTCGCTACTCTTCGCCCCCGGCCAATCGGCGTGAGAGATTGGCGACGCTATATGACTCAACGGTCGATGTCGTTTCGTGAAACCAATAACCAGTGACAGCGTGACCCACTCGTGGCGTAAATGGGAAATGCGTGCTGGATCTTCTCAAACCACTTCATGGTGCACTTTAGCAGTCCCCTTCCATATTACTCTGGAACAGATGTTAACATTTGTGTATCACATTGCTGATGTATTTATTGATTTAGCTAACTTGAACCTAAACCAGTCGCCTTCTTTGCAGACGATCCTCCTGACTTGGAAGCTAACCAAGAGGCAGTATCATTATCGGCGGGGAATTCGTCCTCAGACATCGACCCAACTTCTGCGGAAGGTACACTCTCTGATTAGCACTGACCTTGTCTACTTATTTTCACATAGTGCTTTCCCGTCTTTGTTCCCCATATGGTTGAACACAAGGTTTGTTGTGCTCGTGCTGTATCGCGGTGGGAGTTCAGTTTGCAGGGAGTCGTCTTCCCACTGTAGCAACACGGATGACTTATACTTGCTGGGGTATGGTTATTGCTGTGACACAGATTCCCTTATACCGGTAGTATACTGTGTGAGCGATACATCATCCGCTTCGGTGGGAATGCTCCCAAAATAGCTGATGGTAAACGCAAGTTTGGTGCTGTCACATTGATTCGGTGTTTTTGGTGTTACTCTGCGGATCAATCTGGTAAGACCTTTATGTGTGGGACCTGCGGGTCAATTCTTTGTATTCTCTGAATCCCCTTGAAGTTGCGTATCAGCAGCCCCTTCCCATATTGCGGTATGGTACTGTGAAAACGATATGTCACCCCCTTGGATGTGAATCTTGCCAACATAGCGTCTGGTAAGCGCAAGCTTAATGCTGTCACTTTGAATCGGTATTCAGGTGGTACTGTGCAGATCAAGTTGGTAAGATCTTCATTTCTAGCACCTGCGGAATAATTGCTTGTAACAACATAAGTAAAAACCAGTCAGTCGCCCTGTTTGCTGACGAGCGCCTGACGTAATTGTCACAGACTATTGGAGGGTGGGGCGATCTTCGTGTCTGCAACCTTCCTGATGTATTGCGTATACCAATCTCAATCAACCTGAACCAGCCGCCCTGCTTGCAGACGATTCGGGTCACTTAGAAGTAAAAGAAGAAGTGATACAATTTGCCGATGAAAGCGGATCTTCGAGCGTCACGCAAGATGCTGTGCTAGGTACGGCCTTTGATATCTGAGCACTCCCAGGTCTAGAAGGGGAGGGGTCTCTGTGGAGCCCACGGCATGGTTTTCCCCGGATGGTGACCGAAGAGGTAGACACAAAAACACCAAGCTTCACAGCGCTTTCTTGTGCGTCGGTGTTGCATATCGTTCAAATTTCAGGTCATGGCCATGAAAAAAGCATGGACATTGAGCGGATCAAAGATAGTAACGTTCTAAAATCTTCCAAGTACCGACATTCGAGGTAGTAGCACCATATCAACACGAAGCCGAGATCCTGCAGTCATTTGATCAAGACATGCAGGTAAACTGATGATGATTATTTTTGGTTTTACGACACGTCGACCGTTGAGTCATGTAGCGTCGCCAATCTCACGCCGATTGGTCGCGGGCGAAGAGTAACGACAGGTGAGACTCGTCCGCATTATATTTTTCCCGTAGTTCGGATAGTAACCTACGGATACCTATCTTGGTATCTGGAGCACAATGATATCTTATCAAATGCACAGTGTGGTTTTAGAAAAGCCGAAGCACAATTGATCACTTGGTCACACTTGACACTGCATTTCGAGCAGCTTTCGCACAGCATCGTTATGTCGCAGCCGTGTTTTTTTATAGCTGCTGCTTTTGACACCACATGGCGGCATAGAATCCTTATGAAGCTACACCAATACGGTTTGCGATGATGTATGGCTGTCTTCCTGCAAAATTTCCTTGTTTATCGTTGGTTTCGGGTCCGTGTTGGTGAGCGACTCTCGTGATGGTTCAACCAGGTAAATGGGATTCCCCAAGGCAGTGTGCTTAGTGTCGCCCTGTTCGCCATTATCATCAACGATATCGGATCTATTCTGTCGCCGTCAATACCTCGCTAACTGTTCGTGGACGATTTTATGATCTGGACGACCAGCGTTTCATCACCAATATTGCAGCGGCAGTTACAAGCTCGCTGTCGCCAGGCTGGAGCGCTGGACGAAGGCGAACGGCTTTCGTTTCTCGACGGCAAAAACGGTCGCCGTGCATTTTTGCCGGCGGCGAAACTGTCAGGATATGAAAATCAGACAATATGGTTCGGACATTCCAAAGGAGTCGATTATCAAATTCCTCGGCGTCTTTCCAGACAACCGACTTACGTACAGGCATCAATTTAGGATGCTTACAGGTAGGTGTTTTAAGTCTCGGAATGCTCTGAAAGTGGTTGCGCGTACGTCGTATGGGGCCGATAGACCAACCCTGCTGCAGCTATATCGCTCCCTGATTCGGTCAAAATTAGACTACGCATGTTTCGTTTACGACGGCGCAGCTCTCACCACCAAACGAACATTAGACACGGTACACCACTCGGCACTCCATATCTCTCCACTCGGCACTCCATATCTGCACCGGCGCATTTCGCACCACACCGATTTCTAGTCTATTGGTAGAGTCCAACGAGCCAGCGCTTTCTATGCGTCGCGAACTGCTCGGTATGCGTTATGCCTACAAGCTGCGACAGTTCCATAATCACCCAACGTACCGTTCCGTGTTTTTGCGAAGCTTTCTGGCTCTCTTCGGAAGACGACGGCCTGTGAGCTGCGTTCCCTTCTGTGTCAGAATTCGCACACTATTCGAGCACAGCGGAATAAGATTACGCGGAGTGATGCGCGTCGGAACAATGCAAATCTCTACCTGGACATTGGCATGTCCAGATATTGACATTTCGCTGTCATATCTCAAAAAGTGTGAAGTCGTTCCCGAATAATTCAGACTCAGGTCGCTAGAGTTGATGGCATCTTACAGCCATTTTACAGACACCTACACAGATGGATCCAAGACCGAATCTGGTGTTGGGAGTGCGTTCGTAATGGGCACAGTGGTCAGGACGTTTTCGCTTCGGACCCATTCATCGGTCTATACATCTGAATCGGTTGCCTTAGACAAAGCACTGCGTTTTATTGAGACATGTGAAGACACGCGGCATATAATTTACACCGATTCTCTTAGCAGTCTTATGACTATAAATGCGTTTTATCCGTCGAACCCACTCGCACAAGATATTTTACACAGGCTTACATTGCTGACCTGTGCTGGGAAAACGGTTATTCTATGTTAGATTCCGAGCCATGTGGGAATCCGTGGGGACGAGGCCGCGGATGCTGCGGCGAAGCGAGGTGCACGCGTGCCCCGCGCACACGTTCCCTGCCTCTCCCTGCGAAGGACTTTTACTCGGATGTGAAGGGATGTATTCTCAGTAAGTGGCAGGCAACCTGGGACACCTTAGCAAACAACAAGTTTAAAACTGTAAAGCCCTGTATTAGTGACTGGGCTTGATCCTCCCAGGAAAACAGACGTCTTGAGGTTTCTCTGTGTCGCCTGCGTGGGCGCAGTGGATGCGCCCTTAAACGACAATAACTAACTAACTAACTATGTTTGTATTGAACTATGAACACAAAACCTAACACTTGGAGAGATTACTGAGCAGCCCCGGCAAGTTAAGCATATTTCAAGGAATATACTTGATATACAAATTGTCCTGGATGGGGGTGGAAAATATACACTTGAGCCTTCCCCAGCTGTCTAGGGTGGAGCCGCGCCACGTTTCAATGGTACATGTGTTCCCAGTCCCCCCCCCCCCCGTGTCCGCCCGCGTGTAAAGTGATGGACGACACGACTAACTTTGATCAGAATATACATACGAATCTCGGGATGGTCATAAACCCTGTGGAGGACAATTCTACCCTTGAACAGCCACATCATTTTGCTCTGTTCTCAGGCTGTCCGTGGAATGAGCCTACCACGGTTTCCGAACAAGTGAAGGAGTCCGCTTCAAATGACAACATGCAGAAAGGACGAAATCTGCAAAAACACCACGCCATCCGGACTATTCGAAGACAACACCAATGTGACATCTGTGACAAGCGGTTTGCCTGCGAATCGTACCTGAAAGTACACCGCCTTACCCACGCGGGTGAGCGACCATACCCATGTGACACATGTGGCAAGAGGTTCAGGAGGAAATCGAACCTGAAAATACACCGCCGCATGCACACAGATGAACGACGATACCAATGTGACACCTGTGACGAGCGGTTTACCTGCGAATCGTACCTGAAGGTACACTGCCGCATCCACACGGGTGAGAGACCATATCCATGTGACGCCTGTGACAAGAGGTTTACGTGCAAATCGGAACTGAAAACACACCGGCGCAACCACACAGGTGAGAGACCATATCGATGTGACACCTGTGACGAGAGGTTTACGTGCAAATCGCGCCTGGAAGTACACCACCGCATCCACACGAATGAAACGCCATACCCGTGTCACACTTGTGACAAGAAGTTTGCCCACAAATGGCACCTGAACGCACACCTCCGCTGCCACACGGGTGAAGGACAATACCAATGTGACGTCTGTTACAAGAGGTTTGCTTGCAAATCCAACCTGAATGTACACCGCCAAAGCCACACGGGGGAAAGGCCATACCAATGTAAAACCTGTCTTAAATGGTTTACGTCCAATGGATGCCTGCAACAACACTACCGTATCCACACGCGTGAAAGGCCATTCCAGTGTTACACCTGTGACACAAGGTTTACGACGAAAGCGAGCATACGAGAACACGTTCGCATCCACAAGGGTGAAAAGCCATACCATTGTGACACCTGTAACAAGAGGCTTACGACAAAGTCGCACCTAAAAGTACACCACCGCATCCACACGGGTGAAAAACCATACCAGTGCGATCTTTGTGATAAAATGTTTGCGCAGAATGCGAACCTGCGCAGACACCACCGTATCCACACGAGTGAAAGGTGATATCGATGTGACATCGGTGACAAGAAGGTTTGGTGCAAAGAAAACCTGCAAAGACCCCACCGTTTTCGCATGTGTGAAAGATCACACTTGGGTGACACCTGTGGACGATGTTTCCCGTTTACATCCGGCCCATCAGAGGACAGTCACGTGCAAACACACGACAAACCACGCTGCTGTGACCTATGTCCTGAACGTTTTACACGTATGTCAAGCTTGTCACAGCATTGTCTTGATCATGGTGACGATAACCGGTAATGTTGGAGTCTGCCATGCTTAGTTGGCAACCAGTGCTGTCACAGTATGATGGCATCCGCACGGGTGACAGCACCCGTGACGCTGTGTTCCGGTGTTCCGGTGTTCCGGTGTGTATGGAGACTCATCTCATGCTTCCGAGACGCTGTTGATGGTTGATGGTGGATGGTTGACGGTGGATGGTTGATGGTGGATGGTGGATGGTTGATGGTGGATGGTTGATGGCCTACACTGCAAATAGACCATCATCGCTGCGACTGTTTGGACGTATGCGTCATGTATGCATGTATCCATGTATGCGTCAGTCTCGCAGCACGTTATTCCATGTGACTGAAGCTTACCCACACTACAGTGGTGCCTGTTGAACTTGTGTAATGCTTTAGTGGTCTGCAATGACATACTTTCACCAACAACGTGTCCGACGATACGTGTGTTGTGGCTGATAGCAGAAGCTGTGTAGGTCGGGAACCACCATGGAAATGGCATACAGTAATGGGTGCTGCATATAATGGATTATGTCAGCCCCGTCGGTATAGCATCAGTGGGGTTGTTTGATATACCTTTGGGTGAACAAATTCCCCCTCAATGTTGCTTTGCCCGCGAACAATTTAATCTTTGAATGTGGGCCCTGTGGAGTGCCCCCCCCGCACCCCCACCTCAATTCATGCGTGCCCCTTACCTTAATGTATTCACCCCAACAATTTTCAGAAATCAACACCTACGTATGCTATGCACCATGCCATGCGCTCTGAATGGTTCTTGTATCGTTCTTTGTACAGTTCCTGTATCGTTCTTTGTATAATTTTTTAATGGTTCTCGTATGGTTCTTTGTAGAGTTCTTTGTATGGTTCTTTGTATGGTTCTTGTATGGTTCTTTGGTGTACCTGCGTTGAAGATATGTAAATATTTGTATTAAAATGGAATTCCTTCGTCGTCCATCCTGATTGGTCATTGGCGTTAGTCGCACACCGACAGCACTTAGCGGACCCAGCACGCACCTTTGGTCCCTTAGCTGTTGGATCATTGCGGTGATGGGCGAGGAATTCGCCACCGGATAAGCCAGCTTTCAACGGCGGTTTCACGCGCGCACTAGCGGTAAGTAATCGTCATGACATCCCAATGGCTGGGTCAGGCCATAATAATTATGCCGATCTGGAAGCCTAAATTGGTCAAACCGGGGATTTCACCAAGTTAGTATATGAACAAACAAACAGAGTACGTTCGATACGACAAGTTTCGATTCGATTCGATACCTAATACGACAAGTTTTTGGACTAGTAACAGCCTGCTTATGCACAAACCCTGAAAATGTACACGTACATCCGCGCCTGGGACGTCATCTAGTTGAAATCTGGAATTCAGACCAACCGAGACTGACTTCGGAGGTAAACTCGATGACAACACCTGTTTGTCGAATTCAGCGGCCTTCAAATGCCAAATTTTCCGAGCATTCGACCATCCTGATCAATATCGCCAGCTAACTACAACTGCGGTAAGTGATTGGCCCTTTATGATAGCTGGGAGGAATCATAATCCACGTTTAAAAAATGACGTCATCATTTGCGCTCTGATTGCATCATTTACGGTTTAAATATGTCCGGCAAGCCAGCAAACAAGTTTGTCTCCGACGCGCATATTTTGAACGTTTTGCGGTTTTTGGGTGCTGTAAGCAGCTCATTATTTGTTCTTTCTTGCGAGTAGGATATTCAAAGACAAAGGCCTACCTCCCAATCGGGGTTATTCAGGTAGGAATACAGCGATATTGAAAAACGTATGCTCATATGGTGCAGTGCAGAGTGGACGCCATTGCAACTGTAAACAACCCGCTTCTAAAGTGGAGATAATTTAATATTTTCGGGAGCATCAAGATGGAATCGTAGTATCTGGATATTATGTATTTCCATCTTTATTCACAATACTGGTGCTTCACAACTATAAAATAAAACGCAAAATGAAAAATATTAATCCGCAGGATACGTATCACCACTTCATCCCCAATATTGTATATTTTCCGGTAATGCAACGGTAAGTTTATGTTCTATCCGACAACTCCTACCCCCTCGTCCATGGTGCCAAATGCGGCCAGATTGGCTAATTGTGTTTGTGTCTCGAATGATTTTTTTCAAATAGTGCCGCAATTTGAATATGTTTGCTGAGTTTTATATGTTCTGTATTATTGTATTGTTAAAAATTCTGGACCATTTCATCTTTGCAGATAAAGTACATATATTTCAATGATATGCCCTTCATACTAGACAAAGCCATCGACTTTGCATCCCGGTGCTTATTGGCCGTCGTGAAACAGGCTATTATAACATGATATAATGAAATAAGAAAGCAACAAAAAAGGAGTGCCATGCATTATGCACGATCATTACACCAACCACCGGGGACACCAGATACACAATTCAGATCACATCACACGACTATGTACAGGTCTCATCAGTGGCGACTCCAGGGGGATAAGGTTGTCATGCCTCTCCCTCAGGTAGGTTGAGAACAAGGCGCCTTCCATGCAAAGCACCACCAGGGGCCAAGTCCTTCAGCTGGGCCACCAGCAAGGCGGTATAATCTATCAAAGTGTGCTCCAGTGGTGGACGAAGTAGGGGGACTTGGGGCATGTGCCCCCCCCATGGAAAGGTGCCCACCTTGACCGAGAAAAAGCACTGGCGGAAGGTCTGAGTCCACCCATCCCTCTACCTCACTCAGCTGACTTTTCAGCCCAAGGTGCCCCTCTAAAAGGATAAGGCGCCCTTTGAGAAGGAACAAACGCACCCCTTCAGTATTTTCGAATGCACCCACTTCTCATGGAGCCCCTCCGATGGCGTGGCGCGCCTCCAGACAAGTGCCGCCTCCTGAAAATTGGTCCACAAATAGTGCTCGATGCACTGATAACCATGATAATAATAGCTACGAGGGGCGTTAATAGACAGCTGACATATTCAAGGTTAAATGTCAGAGTTTGACCTTTGACCTTGAATAGCTCAGCTATTTATGAACGCCCCTCTTATCCTGTATACTCATGATGATGAGTGCGTCGAGTTCTACCGGTGTGCAAATTTTGAAGGAAATCTGAAGGGTCCGACGTCATGGACTCGGACATTTGACCTTGAATATCTCAGCTGTTTCTGAACGCCTCTCTTAGCTTTTATGCTCATGATGACCAGTGCGTCGAGTACTACCCGTGTATTCATTTCCAAGAAAATCAGAGGAGTCCGATCTCGATGACCTTTGACCTTTGACCCCGAATATCTCCTTAGTGTTTAGTAATACGGTTTCTTGGTTGAGTTCCTGATAATCAGAGTGCCGAGCTCTACCATTATGCTAGTTTTCACTATGTTCCATTGGTAAGAAACGAATACCAATCTAGCTTGACGTCCAGATTGATATTCGTTTCGTGCGTATTATAATTGCTGCATATTCGTAGGGGAAGACGTTTTGACCGGAATAATCCAGCTGTTTATGAGCGCCCCTCTTAGCTTTTATGCTCATGCTGATCAGTTTATCGAGTACTATCTTGGGACTAATTTTGAAGGTAATCTGAAGAGTCCGACTTCATGGACTCTTACATTTGACCTTGAATATATCAGCTGTTTATGAACGCCCCTCTTAGCTTTTAGTTCATGATAATCAGTGCATCGAGTACTATCTGGGGACTAATTTTGAAGGAAATCTGAAGAGTCCGACCTCATGTACTCTGACATTTGACCTTGAATAGCTCAGCTGTTTATGAACGCTCCTCTTAGCTTTTTGCTCATGATGACCAGTAGGTAGAATTCTACCCGTCTACGAATTTTGAAGGAAATTGGAAGAGTCCGCCCTTCCGGCTAATATCAATCCCAATATCAATGTGAATCTGTCTCTAGTTTGACGGACGTAGCAAACAGATACTGTTTCAGATCTTCTACAATCATTCATGACGTCAGTGGTTGTCCCTAGAAAACATATTTTGCTTACATGTAACAAACACGCCAGTTTCGGTAATGTTGAACCCTGAAGCAGTGTAATAAATATCAGGAAGATATAACTAGTCGGTTTTACAGCGGAACTTTGCTCCCAGGTCACGTGGTCTCAGGAACGAGATAGAGGGAGAAGACCCGGCATAGTGATCTGCATAAATTAAAAGCGACCAGCAAATATAATTATCACATCAGTTTTGATAACAAAATAGGGTTTACTATTGACGCTGCTG
Organism: Ashinkailepas kermadecensis; assembly: GCA_034440615.1. Classification (NCBI taxonomy): domain Eukaryota; kingdom Metazoa; phylum Arthropoda; class Thecostraca; family Neolepadidae; genus Ashinkailepas; species Ashinkailepas kermadecensis. The sequence continues at coordinate 10,512 of JAOTOM010003281.1, forward strand.
AAATAAGTAGAATTAAACTTACGGATATCAGCAAGTTGCAATACGCTTTTTAATTTAAGTCGAGACTGCACTCAGCTCTACGGCATCTGGCAGCGGACGGATGACTGCCAGATGACAAATTGGCGCTGTGGTTAAATTAGCGAAGGATGCGGTTATAAGCCAACTTCCTGAGGAACGGTAGAGAATATGATAACAAAAGTACACTTAATCGATGTCAACCAAGTTTATAAATCCATACCTGATACTGCCGACATGCCCATGCCCCACAACTAATAAATAATCACAACACATCCCACGAGTAGGACGCGCGTGCACCGACTGATTTGTTGCCTGCCGCGTACTGGGATATAGGTTTCGGAATATAAAATGGTTTAAGAAACATTATACTAAAACAATCAGTATAAAATCGTTTTATTCTCACCACCAAGAAACAAGTTTTGTCAATGAAAAAGTTCAGAAAATTTAGTGAAATCAATTCTTGTTAATAATAAATGTTCATCGATGTACTTTTTTAGTTCATGTCTGGAATGTTTAGTTGAAGCAAGGAATGACTTGGAAGGATGTAAAGCAACTAGACGGGAGAGCAAATTGCCGCTGTAAAACCGACTAGTAGTCGGTTAATTTGTGGAACACTAGTCGGTTTTACAGCGGCAATTTGCTCTCCCGTCTAGTCGCTTTTCATCCTTCCAAGTCATTCCTTGCTTCACTTAAACATTCCAGACATGAACTAAAAAAGTACATCGAAGAACATTTATTATTAACAAGAATTGATTCTACTCAATTTTCTCAGCTTTTTCATTCACAAAACTTGTTTCGTGGTGGTGAGAATAAAACGATTTTAGACTGATTGTTTTAGTATAATTTTCCCTAAACCATTTTATATTCCGAAACATATATCCCAGTACGCGGCAGGCAACAAATCAGTCGGTGCGCGGGCCGTCCTACTCGTGGGGTGCGTTGTTAATATTTATTAGTTGTGCGGCGTGAGCATGTCGGCAGTATCAGGTATGGATTTATAACTTTGTTGACATCGATTAAGTGTACTTTTGTTATCATTTTCTGTACTGTTGCTCAGGAAATTGGCTTATAACCTCATCCTTCGCTAATTTAACCACAGCGCCAATTTGTCATCTGGCAGTCATCCGTCGGCTGCCAGATACCGTAGAGCTGAGTACAGTCTCGACGTAAATTAGAAAGCGTATTGCAATTTGCTGATATTCGTAAGTTTAATTCTACTTATTTCAGCAGCGTCAGTAGTAAAACATATTTTGTTATTAATACTGATGCGAGAATTATATTTGGTGGTCGCTTTTAATTTATGCAGATCACTGCCGGGTCTTCTCCCTCTATCTTGTTCCTGAGACCACGTGACCTGGGAGCAAAGTTCCGCTGTAAAACCGACTAATTTTGGGAAGGTAGGTACCTACGTATGACTTTGCCTCAACCATGGGTGAATATCATTCTGAAGAATGGAACAAAATATAGGATTGCGGCGTTCTATAGAGCTCTAGACCAGAATGAAAACATGGACAGGTTGGTGCAGGAAGAATGAGTACAGTTATAAATTATTAGTAATAAAGTCATAAAGTATTAAGGCTTAATAAGAGCCACAGGGGCCCATCTGGGTTAAGCCTATCTAGAAAAGGTACTAGAAGTGTACATACTCCCACCCCAATCAATCCCTTATCCCAAGTTCCTAGGAAGCTATGTATCCCAGCCTATCTAGCACCACTCACTTCCTACCACATAACCCTCAACAATCACAAGCTCCTCCTATCGCCCCCATCGTGCCACCATAGACAATCTCATCAGCATCACATCCCAAAGGAAGGTGCCGAATCCACTGCTAGCACACCCCACACAAATTCATAAAGCATTCAGACTTAATAAGAGACTCACTTGCTATTGCATAATACACTCAACAATTACAAACTCCTCCCATCATACCCATTGTGCTACCATAGACAATCTCATCAGTATCACATCCCGAAGGAAGGTGCTGAATCCACTGCTAGGTACACCCTATATAAAGTGTTTAGACTTAATAAGAGACTCACTTGCAATTGCATAACACACTAAACAATTACAAGTGAATTACCTAGGGTGGAATATACCACTTTTTGAACACTCAATTGACATCCTTCTCCAAGAAGTATTAATATACTATTGATAAACGGCATAGACAATCATTATAAGAATAGGGGGCTTGTTTTTCTGTATTCCAGGGTGGGTTGATTGACAGATTTGGTGGGCAACTGGTTCAGTGTACCAAGTGCAACCTAGAAGGGCCCTTGTGGCTCATAGTTGCACTGATCTTTTATGTCTTTATGTCTTTATATCCTGCTCCTTGATGCATGCTTATGAAGTGTTTGTCTCCTTTCTAACAGTATCTTGTTAGCATGGGTAATCTTCAAGTATTTGTGCATGTGCATGCTCTTCAAAATGAAGGGTGACACACGAACATTTTGCAATGCAATTTTGTGTAAAGGGATTACCTATAATGTGATATGACATACACTGCTTTTATGGTACAGATGTAAAAAAAAAAAAATATAACAAATAAAAATTTTTCCCTTTTTAAAAAAATATTTTTTTTTATTAAAGAAAAAAAAAAAAAAAAAAAAAAAAAAAAAAAGCAGGGGTGTCGATTTTTGAAAAACATTGGGGGGGCCGAAGTGCCAAAACACTAGACACCCCCCAAAAAAAAAAAAACTCATCGGATTTAGCCCACTATATTTTCAGATCTCAGAAATTCTGATTTCTTATTCGACGATGTGTATGTTTATGTTTATTCAGCATCCTCACCGACGGGGAAAGTCGCCCAATAACTGATGAAGTCACATAATTAAAAGAGCAGTGCTCAGTACATTTCAACATAACAACTCTTGGTTGGTCATTGGTTCTACGACACGTCGACCGTTGTGTCATATAGCGTCGCCAATCTCTCACGCCGATTGGTCGCGGGCGAAGAGTAGCGACAGGTGAGACTCGAACTCACCAACATAACAACTCTGAGTAATAGCATGCGACTGCAGTGCCATATAGTAGGCTCGGATCTATCGTCACCGTCACCGTCACTGTTACCCTCCTCCTCACTCCACACACCAACAAACACACACCGGCTTAAATAAAAATACTTCAGCGATCAGATGCAGGCTAAAACACACCGGCATTGATGAAGCATCAGAGCACAGCAGACCTGAACGGTAATGACGATGGGTGAAAGTATTTCCTTGGTGCCTAACGTTAGGGAGGGGAATTTTTCCATTTAGTACGCCACTGCGGCTGCTCAACGTGTTTTTTTCCGCAGATTGCACGATCGAGAGTAGAAAGGCCCTTCGGATAATTTTCTTTCGGGACCCATTCTTAATTTTCCGGTGCTCTGGTCGATTCGATGGAGTCTCCTTGTGGTTTTTGTGGTGAAGTCTATTTTTATAAGCCCCCTGCAGGCTATTTTTGGAACCCGGTACGATTTTTCTGGCTCTCGGTGCGTTTTTTCCGGTGCCCAAACAGGTTTCTTTTCCGGCGTCCGACGACTTCTTATTTTGTGGATCCTTGACGCAATTTTTCCGTCCGCAAGGTGACATTCCGGGTATATATTGGTACTTGGGAAGCCAGCTGCAACTTGTGGGGCTCCGGCACGACGTTTTGGCCCCAGTGAGATTTTCAAGAGAAGCGGCGCGAATTTGTTTTTGTCTAAGTGCGATTTTTGGGGCCCCGTCGTCACTTGTTGGGATCCCTTGCGGTGGCTACGACACGTTTGTGGGGGCCCAACAAGTTGTGTGGGCTTTGGAGCTATTGTTGAGATCCCAGATTGATTTTCCGTGTCCGGACTGTTTTTCATTCACCCGGCTTCATTTGTTGGGTGATCTCAACGAGACTTTTAGAGCCCCGGTGGGACCTATCAGGCCTCTGGCGTGATTTTCGGGGGCCCGGGTGATAATTCTTAATACCCCAGTCTCGGCGTGATTTTCAGGAGGCCCCGGCCCGACCGTTTGTGGCCCCCGTCGTGATTTTCTTGAATCCCGGCACGACTTGTTTGCGGCCCCAACGTGATTTTCAGGGGCCCAGGTGCAAACTTTTGAGGCCCCAGCGTCATTATCGGGGCCCCTGCGCTACGTTTGGGGGCCCCGAATGTGATTTTTCTGAGCCCCGGTGCGATTTTTGGTCGACCGAGTGAAATTCTTAGGGAGCATAGCGCATTTTTTTCCTAAGCTAGGCGGACTCTTGGGGGCCCCACAACCTATCAGGACGGGGGGGTGAGGGAACTTCCCACAATTCCCCCTCCCCATTCGGTATGTCACTGTGCCATGCAATGATGCAACATAAGAATCCAGGAATAGTTCATCTGTTTCATCACACATGTGATTTCAACTCCCCAGTTATCCAGACAGTTTGAGGAAAGTCAAACATCTGCTACATGGATCAGCAAGGATGGATTGTAAGGCAACATGGATACCATGGAATTCCGGTCAGAGTAGTTATGCTACAATACATACCTTCTTCAACACACTGCTTTGGAGAAGGATGAGCTCCTGAAGTTTGGTCAGGGTTGGAGTTGGAGGTGGATGGAGCAACACTGTGAAGGACATAACATATGGTTCAAGAGACTTGTTTCCATTAACAATACAGGGGATGAAGTAACATTTTCATTGACTTCTATGGTTTTCATTGGCTTCATTGACTTCTATGGTGTCCTGAGTAAGCAGGACAATCGAGATGGGTTTCTGTTATATGCATTTTTTTTTTTTAAACTAAGTTTCATCCGAGTTCTTGTTGGGCTGGCTTTATGAACCAGGGTCGGATTGCTAAGCAGAGCTTGTTGCGTGAACCCTGGCCCCACCACCCGATCCATTAATTCAAGTTAAACGGCAGAATTTTGACCGAAAGTTTAACGTGCCGTCAATGCACCGACACAGCCGCCCGGTATAAACAATGTTATAATGTAGCTTTTATACCCCAGTGAGAATGGTATGGATTCACTCATCAGTGAATTTGCAAACATACTGATGTATCAGTTAACACCAATGCAGGGAGCTATGTGATCAACATGGTCTGTGCCCTAAAGCCCAAATAACTAAGTAACAATGCAGGGAATCTGCTGCATAACAGTTTGACCATAAATTAGCCATGATATATGGCATCATACTTCCCATGCTATTTACAATAGTGAGCTATATTTTGTGTACAAACATCAGGACATTAGAAATGTTAATTAACGTTACACACATCAGTTCCTAACAAGTGTCAGCAATACATTTCCTTCATGTGCTTTAAACATGATTCAAGAAAGCACTGTCATCGATTTTAAACTTGCAAAAAGAGTGGGCCGCCTGGTATTTTGAGTGCTATTTGAGTGAATTTACTGTCTTGTTAGTGAACTGACCACTTATTGAGATATATGTACTTTAACTTTGCCTGCTTCCATCATGAAAATTTGTCATTTTCCAATACATCAGAAATCATCAGAATAACTTCTTGTCTACAAACCGGTGTATGCATTTCTATGAATTTCTCATATTTATTAACACAAATGATGTAGATCTGATCTGCAAATTTATAACTCAGAAAATATTATCAGCACAGGATTCCATTCCTGAAAATATTGTACTTTCAAAATGTTATTGTTCTTTGTGAGCCAATAAGTGCAATGCTCTCATGCAGCATGCAGATGGAGGTTCATCACGTACACCAGGTAGCACAAAAAGAGATATTATTGCAGTCTAAGGTAACCACAAGACATGTTTTACACCCATTTTTACCTCCACGAATCATTCAAAGGAGCTAGGTTTTGTCTAATTGCGTTAGGCTAGGCTTTTGTTGTAAGTTAGTAAATGAAAAAAATCTTCAAAAACGGTTCAAGCTAGATTAGGTTACGTTAGACTTTTTAAGTTCAAAATGTTTGAGAAAAAAGAAATTGGGGGGGGGGGGAGAATTTGGCATAAAAATAATCATTTCTTGCATGGAAGTCTAGGCTAGGTTAGGTTAGGTTACATTTTTTTTATCTGAACATTATTTTTCATCCTATATTACTCAAATCCAAGCCCCCTTTTCCACGTTATTTTTCCTCACAAATGAAAAGTGTGCATCTGCAGAGGAAATGAGCGGTTACATCATGTTCAGCACATTAACAAACACTGCATTAAAAAATAAATTAGAAGAAGTCAGAGAATACCATGAGCTGAAATATTACCCAAAAAGCCAGGTATTATCACAGTTTAAGGTAACCACAAGAAAAGTTTTACACACATTTTACCTCCATGAAGCATACAAAGGGGTGAGGTTTGTCAGGTTAGGTTAGGCTTTTGTTGTAAGTTATAAAAAAAATCATTTGTTGGTAAATAATTTTTGTTAATGATTTTTCTACAAAAAATAATAAACGGTTCAGGTTCAAACAGTTGAAAATATTTGAGAAAATGCCTCGAAAATTTAAATTAAAAAGAATTAATTTCTTGTATGGGAAGTTGAACTATGTTAGGTAAGGTTATCATACATCTTGAACATTATTTGTATGCTATATTTCCTTACTCCACACCCTTTTTTGGTGTTATTTTTTACTCCCAATTGAAAGGCATGCATTTGCAGAGGAATGGACATTAAATGTGTGCTTTTATGTATTTTATTAATATTTTTATATTTAAATTTCCAATGCAATGTTTATGAATGTCACTAAGCTGATGGCACTACTCAGTTTCTGTGCAAATGCTTACTTTCCAGGTTGTGAGCAAAATAACATTAAAAATGGGCTTTGAGTTAGGTAACATAGCAATTAAAAGAAATACATTAAAAATTCAACATAACCTAATGTAACCTAAGCTGACCTTGGAGAAAACAACTATAAAAACAAGATTGGAAAAATATCTAGCAATTTATTTTATTGAAATTTTACAAATGAAAAAACCTAACCCAACCTAATCTAACCAGAATTATTGTGCTTTAAGGTGGTAACAAGGCAAGTTATTACACATTTGCCTCCATAAAGCAACCAAATGGGCTATGTTTGGTGATGTTAGATTAGTTTAAGTGTTTTAAGTTCGACATTTTTTGCAAAAATTGTTCCAAAATTTGAAAGAAATAGATCTTTTTTCTTTAAAAGCAGCTTATGTTAGGTGAGGTTAAATTGGATTACATTTTTTTATTGTAAAAAAAATACATTGCTTGAAATTTTTACAACTTGATGTTTTGGTTTTGTTTTTCTCCAAGGGGAGGTTAAGCTAGGTTAGGTTAGGTTATGTTGCATTTATTTTATTTAAAAAAAAATAATTTACCCTATGTCACCTAATTCAAAGCTTTTTGTTGATGTTATTTTGCTTACAACCTGAAATGTAGGCATTTGTATCGAAAATGAGTGGTCCCATCATCTGAGTCACATTCATAAACATTGCATTGAAATGATACATTCCACGAATTCATAAAACACCTTAAAACACAAATTTACCAAAATCGTGTTTATCACATTCCTAAACATTGCATAGGAAAAAATTAATCAGAAATTACCTTAAGCTGTAAATTTGCCAAAAGGTGTGCCAACCCCTGGACGGAAATGCAACACTAGGTGCCCCAATCCTGGGCAGAAAGGGCACTAAGAGCAGTGGAATGAAAATTTTAATAAAAGTAAACTAAAAACAGCTCTTCTTGAAGACAAACGTGGTAGTTATGTGATATTAACATGGAAACCCTGAGCACAAATCAGAAAAAAGCATGGACTGGACTTTTTCAAGCTTACCTGCCAACTTCTTCAACTACTGTTCCTTTGGGAATTAAATATCAGCAAGCTATTTATTCACTATCTAAAATCACACCAATCCGCAGATACATCAGAAGGTGCGATACATCAGAATGTGCGAAGTACAAAAAACGAATCAGTACGACGTCACATGAGATTGGCCTCCGGATTAAACACTGCGCGCAATTGCACCACAGATGTCTTACCTCCGTCACATTTGTCACTGTAACCTCAAATTTAGACTTCAGGCGCTGGAATTTCTGTAACTGGAATTTTTCTTTGCATGTTACGATTTTGGATGTTCTGAGGAACGCCCATCACGATGTGTGACATTTAATGCGCGCTAGTGTCTATCGGTACAAATCGACGCCCCTGCTTTGGAGAAAAAAATAGAAACAAAAATTAAGCAAAATATATTCTGAAAATTTTCTAAATTGAACAACCGAACCCAACTTACCCGAACCTAATGTCAGCTGCTTTTGAAGGAAAACTTCCAATTTTATTTTATTTTTGAAAATGATTGAACAATTTTTCCAAGGTAAACAACTAAACTAGCCTAACCTAGCTAAATCGGTATTATTGTGCTTTAAGGTGGTAACAAGACAAGTTTTTACACACATTTGCCTCCATATAGCAAGCAAATGGGTTAGGTTCGGTTAAGTTAGGTTAGTTTAGGCTTTTCAAGTTGGAAAACGTTTTAAAAAAATTCCAAAAACGTTTCCCCAAAAAATTGCAAATTATTTGGTAACCTTGCAGTCTAAGGTGTTCTTTTTTTCCTTTAAAACAAAGAAAAATATGCAGAATACCATATTTATGAAGGTGACTAAGATGATTGGACCCACTTATTTTTTGTGCTTACTTTTCAGGTTGTGAGCAAAATAATGCCAAAAAGGCTTTGAGTTCGGTAACATCGCATAAACATTTTTTTTTCATGCAACAAAACCTAACCTAGCCTATCCTAACCTATATTTTGAGAACAAAAATTAAACTAAATTAAAATTTCACTTCATTTATTTTCTGAAAATTCTCAACCTTAAAAAAGAAACCTAACCGAGCCTAACCTAACCTAAGCTGATTTTGAATACAAAATTATATTTTTGTGAACATGGTTGTAATATTTTTCGGAAGCTTTTGGGTATTATTGTGCTTTAAGGTCGGAACAAGAAAAGTTGTATGGGCGCTGTATGACCAACGCAGTCAATGCGCCAGTAAACCCAAATAACCAACCAACCAACCCAGAAAGATGTAAGCTGTACTTCCACAGTGGAGGGAATTCCAGCTGTTTTGTTTGTTTTTGCACACAATTTTAAATTTTTCAGCAAAAGGTGGAGAGTCAGTCCACTATCTAATCCAAATCTGTTTCTATTCAGTACAAAATGTGCTGGTTAACATCAATGTTTCTACTTAGCATGGTGTTTTTCATTTTTTCCCTTTAGCTTTCTTATCAGCATAAAATAGCATAGGTTATTGGGGGGCCCAAATCAACATTGGGGGGGGGGGGCAAGATCAACATTGGTGGGGCCCCACAAAAGGATACAAATCGACGCCCCTGCATACATGCATGATTTTGCACTTATCAAAATTTAATTTCATCTGCCATTTTTGGACCACTTCACAAGCTCTTCTAAGTCTTTCTGCAGCATGTACCTAGGTGCCTAGGTACCAGGCAAATATCAAACTGATAGTGTGATGAGTGGGCTGTTGAGGTTAATTATAGTTTGTATATCCACACTCTCAATGATAACTGATTGTTGTTCACGGGACTGGATTGTATGCAAGTTTGACAATGACAATTGGTTTTTGTGCACACCATTTTGAATTTTGTAGCAAAAGGTGGAGAGTCAGTCCACTATCTAACCCAAATCTGTTTTTTTAATTACAAAATGTGCTGGTTAACATCAACTACATTTTCTATGCACATGGAATGTTAACATGGTGTTTTTCTTCTTTTTTTCTTCAACTTTTTTATGAGCATAAAAATAGCATATGTTATTGGGGGGGCCAAATCAACATTGGAGGGGCCAAGATCAACACTGGTGGGGCCCTGGCCCCCACAAAAGGATACAAATCGACGCCCCTGCCATCTAGACATTAGGGGATGTCCCCATCCTAGCCCCGCCTTCAGCGCCTAAAATATAACACAAACTGTAACGTAAAATTCCCTTTATGTAAACGTCCACATGCCTGCACCTTGATCGCAAACACCCGCTTTTATAGTCAGACATGTAACGTACTCGCTTCAAAAAAGGTGGCGCAAATTACCTCTGTGGTCCGGTACGCCTGAAAAAGTCACTCCCCCATGCAGTTAAATTGAAACTTGCCTGATGCTACCAATTTCTGCAATATACGAATAAAAACCTGTGACGTCATCAAGGTTTGAATGCGACTTTGGTGTACCTTTTAAAATAATGGTATTTTTGCGGCGTTTAATAATGGTGTTTTTGCGGCGTACGAGACATTTGGCTTGTCAAGGCTATTTGTCTTGTATAGCATTGGTCGTGGATGACTAAGGTTTGCTTAAAAGTCATGTGAGCCATAGCTTTCTTTTTTATTCTTTTAGGAATACCAATTATATTGCAGTGGCCATGCAGCTTCTTGCTGAGTTTTCTCTGTCATGGCATCATAAGCTGGCAGATTTGCCCACACATGGCTCTCGTTTTCCCCATATCAATATTGAATGCATGCATTGTTATTGGGCATTTAGGTAGGTACCTAGGTAAATATCAAGCTGATGGTGTGATAGGTGGGCTGCTGAAGATAATTATAGTTTGCATATCCACAATCTCAAGGATGATTGTCTGCTGTTCACTGGACAATGCAAGTTTGACAATGACTGGAAATTAAGAATGGATTTTGTCCTGTTTAAGCTCACATGTGTGTGGTTTTGCCATTGGTGGTGTGTACAAACATCAGTATGACAATCCAATTGTTGTTTTGTGGCTTAATATTTTAAAAAAAAGACAATCTGGTTTAAAATGCATCATCAGCGAATCTTAACATTTTATGGCGTAAGTTTTCCTTGCACAGTGGAGGGAAATCTAGCTATTTTGTTTTTTTTGCACATAATTTTGAATTGTGTAGCAAAAGTTGGATACTCAGTCCACTATCTAATCCAAATCTGTTGTTTTTCAGTACAAAATGTGCTGGTTGACATCAACTAAGTTTTCTATGTACCTAACACAGTGTTTTTCTTCTTTTTTTTCCTTTAGCTTTTTATCAGCATAAAAATAGCATGGGTTATTGGGGGGGCCCAAATCAACATTGGAGGGGCCAAGATCAGCATTGGGGGGGCCATGGCCCCAGCAAAAGGATACAAATCGACGCCCCTGGTCATAAGTACCTACACCATTGGCTGTAGGTACTTATACAGCCATAATGCCATATAGGCATTTTAAATGACACTAATTCCATGATAAATTTTGACATCCTGTTGTGCTCGTTTTGACATCTCACACCTAACAAAAAGCCATTATTTTAACCCTGGATAAGTAGGAGAGAACTGCTTTGTTCTGTGATTTCAACATAACAAGATTGGGAAGGAAAACTATAAGTCTAAGCAAATTGGGAAGAAATTACATGCCTTGTTTTGCTGAAAATTTCTTCTTTCAAATGACACATGAACCTACAAGGAAAAATGAAATATTAGATCTTGTGCTTACTAATGAGGAAGATTTAGTACAAAATGTGAACATAGGAGAGACCTTTGGTAACAGTGATCACAACATTGTGCACTTCTCATTGTATGTTGGAAATGTAGGAACCAATAAGACATTGATCCCAGATTTTGCTAAAGGGAATTACAATATGTTCAGGATCTTCCTGAATTAAATTCATTTGGAAGATGGGGAAGTAGTGGTTGATGATTGTGATATTGTGTAACCCCTCAGCAAGCAGTTCTCATCAGTCTTTACTAAAGATAATTATGGTACAATAGAAGCAACTAAATGGTATGTCATGATAGGTAATAGGCTGGAGGATCTCACAATACCTACAGGAGCTGTAGAAAAGCAGTTTGCATAACATAAACTCTGGCCGTAACGATCGCACCATGGGTCCGTACTACCAGACGTAACGACAGCACGTACAGTCTACCAGCGTATGTACTGAGCGTACGTATGAACAGTCTCTACCTACCGTTCGGCAGTGGAACATGCATACCTTCTGTACATATGGGCGGTGCCGGCTGGGGTGGAGTGGAGGCCGATTGTGACCTCATTTGACCCTGAAGACATTGACCTGGGGTCATTAAATGTATACTGCAGCGAGTTCAGTACAGCTGTAATTCCTCCAAATTTTGCGCTTCTAGTTTCAGATCTTAGGTGCCCGAACTCTCCCCCTGGTGAACGTTATGTGAGAGGCATGTTGACCGGGTATCTTCTGCACTTCCTACAATAAAGCGTAGTGTTATGTGGATGTAAATCTGATTGGAAGGATGTTCTGAGTGGAGTACCACAGGGCTCTTTTCTAGGGCCACTTCTCTTTATCATCTTTGTGAATAGCATTGAGGTAGGGCTGAGGAATAGCATTCAAATTTGCTGATGACATGAAGCTGGCAGGAGTGGCAAACAGTAGTGATCACCCTAGTAATATTATACTAGGCTTGAAGGACCTACAAATTGGCTGATCAATGGCAGATGTCTTTCAACTATGATAAGTGTAAGGTTATGGATCTGGGGTCCGGAGGTGGGCCTTTCAGATATACAACCGGAGGGAGGGAATTGAATTGTTATTTTATGGGATGTTATTGATGTGTTATTAAATGGGATGTTATTGAAGAGGAAAGAGACTTAGGTGTGTTGGTTTCAAAAGACCTTAAGGCAGAAAAACAGTGTATCCCAGCTAGGAACAGGGCACTGTGAATGCTGGAACTCATTAATAAAGGTGTGAGATATAAGAGCAAGGAAGTCATGAAAAAGAAACTGTACTTGCATATGTGTGACCCATTTGGAGTATTCTGTACAAGCATGGGGCCCCTACCTAGAAAAAGATATAGATATGTGAGAGAGTGCAGCACAAAGCAACTAGACTCACTCAAGTGTAGGATATTGTGTAGGGTAGTGTAGGGGGGACATGATTGTGAAATGCTACATGAACCTGATTTCCCTCATCAAATTGTCCTGTAGCGAAATTCAAAAAGTCCAAGAGATTTGTGAGAAACTATCGCCCTTTTCTAAACCCATGTTGAGTATCTTGAATCAATCTGTTTCCTTCCAGAAAACTAACTATTCTATCCTTGATAATTGATTTGAGTACCAACAGACTGACTTCATGAGGCTTTAAGTGCCACAAAATGGGAAGAAGAATTCTTTGATTTAAATGCCTGTGAAATGTGGGAAAAGTTCAAATCATACTTGAGGGACATTCAGATTAGACATGTCCCCCAAAAGCAAAGGTGCAAAAGAAGGGTAGGAAAGCCAGCATGGTTTACACCAGATTTGATGAAAGCAAGTAAGGCTAAGAAAGATGCATTTAGAGTTTTTAAGGAAGCTTCAAATATCGTAAATCTAAGGTCGTATCAAAAAGCTAGAGATGCTGTGAAGCAGAAAACCAGAGCAGCAAAACGAGCAAAAGAATTGGATTTGGCTAGGAACTGTAATGGGGACAGTAAATAGTTCTTTAGTTTCCACAAGCTAAGTAAAGTTTCAAGCACAATTGGTCCACTGGAAGTAAATGGGACTATATTGAGTGAGGATGGTGAGATGGTTGAGGAGCTGAGCAAGCAGTTTAAATCAGTGTTTACAGTGGAGGATGTGACTAATATGCCAACCGTGAACCACAGTTCAGTGACAGGTGATCAGATACACAATGTTGATTTCATTGATAGTGATGTTATTTTCAATTATATCAGAAAAATAAAGCCAAACAAGGCAGCAGGACCTGATGGAATTCATGCTAGGGTATTGCGGGAAGCTGAAAAGGAACTATATGATCACATGCACATAGCTATACATGCACATACCTATATGATCAACATGGTCGATGCACCCTAAAGCCCCCAGCCCTGGAAAGGAACTGGCAATTCTACTTAGTATAATATTTTGTCGATCAGTTTCACGAAATGAAATTCCAACAGATTGGAAAAGGGCAAATGTAGTTCCGATTTTCAAGAAAGGAGAAAGAGGGAAAGCTGAAAACTATGGGCCAGTAAGCCTAACATCCCTAGTCTGCAAGGTACTCGAATCAATTATCAAGGATAGAATAGTTAGTTTTCTGGAAGGAAACAGATTGATTCAAGATATTCAACATGGGTTTAGAAAACAGCGATCGTGTGTCACAAATCTCTTGGACTTTGTTGAATTTTGCTACAGAACAATTTGATCAGGGAACTCAGGTTGATGTAGCATATCTTGACTTTGGTAAGGCCTCTGACAAGGTACCCCAGAAACGGTTAATGATGCAGCTTCAGGTCCATGGTATTGCAGGTAGCATCCTAAAATGGATAGAGTTGTGGCTTTCAGATAGATAGCAGAGTGATGCTAAATGGTACAAAGTCATCATGACAAAATGTTCTTAGTGGAGTCCCCCAGGGGTCGGCACTGGGGCCACTATTGTTCATTATATATGTGAATAGCATTGAATGTGGTCTAAGCAGTAAGGCTTTAAAATTCGCGGATGATTTGAAGATCTTTAGGGCAATAACAGGGCACAATTAGCAAGTTTTGCTGCAAAAAGACTTAGACGAGCTTGTGAAGTGGTCCGAAAAATGGCAAATGAAGTTTAATTTTGATAAGTGCAAAGTCATGCGTGTAGGTAGACAGCATATGAAGTCTCCATACTTGATGGGTGGCCAAGTACTATGTGTGACTCAGCAGGAGAAGGACGTAGGTACTATTTTGAACACAAAATTGGGGGCATCAGAACAGCCCAAAGAAGCCAGGAAGAAGGCACTAAGAATGTTTGGGGCAATACAGAGGAATGTGTCATACAAAAGTGAGAAGGTCATCAGGAAGCTTTACTGTGCATATGCTTTACTGTGCATTCCACATTTGGAATACTGTGTCCAAGCTTGGTTCCCTAGTTATGAGAAAGATTGTTGGCTTTTAGAGAGAGTACAAAAGAGGGCAACAAAAATGGTCAATGGTATAGGCAACCTGGCATATGAGGAAAGATTGAAGAACTTGAAAGTGTTTTCACTTAGATATAGATGGCTGAGAGGAGATCTCATCGAGGTTTTTAAGGTTGTTCATGGTCAGGAACAGGGATATCTCAGGGAATTGTTTGCATTTAACAGAAATGATGCAATTCGAGGTCATCAATTCAAAATTAAAGTTAATCACAGCAGGACAAGGTTAAGACAGTCTTTCTTCACCAACAGGGTAGAAGAACACTGGAACCAGCTGCCAGGAACCATTGTCAGTAGCGACACACTGAACATCTTTAAAAACAGCATAGACAATCATTATAAGAATAGGGGGCTTGTTTTTCTGTTTTCCAGGGAAGGTTGTTTGACATATTTGGTGGGCAACTGGTTCAGTGTCCAAAGTGCAACCAAGAAGGGCCCTTGTGGCTCATAGTTGCACTGATCTTTTGTCTTTATGTCTTTATGATTGAAAGGTACAAAATTGTGAAAGGACTAGATCAGGTAAATTTGAATGATGCTCTTCAGTTTTGAGTATCACATAGGGGTCATCAATTCACATTAGACAAGTTGAGGTGTAGGGCAGTCAAGGGACAACAGGTTTTCAGTCATTGGGTTGTTGAGCAGTGGAATGGGCTGCCTGCTGGTGTGGTAGGGAGTTCCTCATTGAATGTATTTAAAAGTAGGGTGGACAAATTTTTAGACAGGCAAATCTTGTTTTTGAGTTCTGATTTGTGGTGGATGGGTAAGATTTGTGCTAGGAGGTTGTGCACGGCACAGACCCCTTGAAGCGGGCATGGATGCGGTTTAAATTTGTTGGTACGGTATTCAATCACATGTGTTGAGGGGAATCAGGCTGGATAGCTAGGGTAGATGGGCATTGATAAGTGTTTGGGATGTTGGTGGATCAGTGAAAAAAAATCACCATTTTGCATGGAAAATCACAGTTGATGAAAGTTTTAGGTTTTCATCCTTGGTGATGACTTTCATCTTTTCATAAACATATTACAAACACAGATGGTCGTTGTTGTGATGGAACTAAAGTGCATGTTTGCAATGTTTTCATCCTTGTCTTTTGTTTTTCCAGCAGGTATCAATAGTTTCACTCTCAGGTGAATATAGAATGAGCTTTGAGACAAATGCATATCATCACAAAACCTAATGGACCTGTAGTGAAGATGTTCATGGCAGGCTGAAAATTATTGGATAATGAACTAGATGTGTCTATCTTCATGAAGCTAGGCATGAAATTCGCAGTGTATCCTCACATGCAGAGGATTATATAGCATGATGAACATAAGTGCAGCAATCTATGAATATGCATGAATCCATGAAATACAAACTCATACCATGCATCTTTAGAAAAAACATGTGAAGCTGTAGCATAACCAGATGCTGCAGATGCTGTAGCATCAGGTGAATATAGAATGAGCTTTGAGACAAATGCATATCATCACAAAACCTAATGGACCTGTAGTGAAGATGTTCATGGCAGGCTGAAAATTATTGGATAATGAACTAGATGTGTCTATCTTCATGAAGCTAGGCATGAAATTCGCAGTGTATCCTCACATGCAGAGGATTATATAGCATGATGAACATAAGTGCAGCAATCTATGAATATGCATGAATCCATGAAATACAAACTCATACCATGCATCTTTAGAAAAAACATGTGAAGCTGTAGCATAACCAGAAATTCGGCCGAGCTGACACACTTAAGGGCTGTATCATGACATTGGCCAAACCCAAGTAATTGTCAGCTAATGCAGGGGGGGATTTGGAGCAAGGGGTGGGGGCATCACCAGCCTAGATAGCCTGATTTGAACTAAAATTATCTTTTATTCATGCTCTTCAGAAAAACAGGGAACATTTTATTTGAAGAAATAGTATTGTTTTAAACTAGAGCTTGCACCTAAACCATACAAGTCAGGTATTTTTCGTCAGCGATTTATTAAATCTTACACAACCCAAGCTGACTGACAACGGGCTGGCTGCATCCACCCATGAGCTGAACCCTTAACAGCGTTAAATCTCATGACTGAGTAGTATCTCAGCACTGATTACAGGCAAAGAATGCAGGTATACAAATCTACATTAATAAATACAGAGACTTACGAGGGCTCAGCTTTGTTTTTCGAAGTCTTGTGTGTGTCACAATTGTAGGCATGTATTTTGAAGACAAATATAATTGATAAAATGTTCCGATATTAATATATGATTCTCTTCAGATGTAAACAGAGAAATAAAGATAGACTTGTTTCTTCATTTATCTTAACCTTACATTAATAAATTTCACAAATACTGCAAATATTAGCAAACATTGTTTATCAAGAACATGGGATGACAAATTTCATCCTTAGGCTGGCACATTCCAGGAGGATGAAAAACACATGAAAATACAGGTGAATTTGTGGATGAATACTGGCGAGCATGATGGATAAATCAAAGATCAAAGCAAATATTTGAACGTCTCATCATTTTCTACACATTATAAAAGGACAATAACGCTCTGCCGCGCGCGGTACAAGGAATTATTCGTATGTTCATCTGTGGGCTTTTTCAGCCAGTCTGAAGGATGAAAAATCCAGGTAAACGCGGGGCTTGATTTACGGAAGTGCTACGAATAAATCGCACAACAACTGGGATTTTCCAACTCTCCGTTCATTTTAGTGCGTGAAAATTAGCACAAAAGCACTTCCGAAGGTCTTCCTTATGTGCCATATGTTTTACAACGCAAGAACTCCTGACGTGTGGATGCTTGGAAAGTATGCTGCAAATGGAGACCAGTTCCTTGGTGATATGGCAAGGGAATACTATAAATGGACAAAAATATAATTATTTCAAGTTCATTTTCTGATTTGAGCGCACAAAATACTCCACATGTGCACATTTAAGTGAAAGTTATGGTGTTTTTCAATCGCCATTTGTCGATAGCTCACTGGCTTTTCCCTTCGTCACAGGTAACAACCTGAATGCCATAATTCTCCCTTGTTGGGGAAATATTTGATCCTAGCTTTTTTCATGGCATTCTTTATATTGTTTCAAGTCCTTTCCAGTATAATAGCCTCCCAGCCATGCAGGTTAAATATAAAAAAATAAATTGCGAAGTGTGCATTGTGTACTGTGGCACTACAATTTGTCACGAAAGCGCAAAACATCGCTGCGCTGAATTTTGTTTACATTCCATTGTTTTCATAGCCTTGTATTTTGGATATATGTGCATACAGTGCAACGTACGTTCTATGTGTACTGCCTTGAGCGAAGTTAACCTTAAACCACCTCATCCTACATTGCACAGTTGTGTGGTACAATGTAGATGATGAATATCTCAATCTACATTGGTGATATATTAATGGCATGTCTGCGTGTGCTGTTCGAAGGAAAGCATATGATCGAGGTAGGGCGAGTGGATTCTAAGGTTGTTCTGCTTTGTTGGGAGGGGGCAGATTCAGAGCTGAATGAGGCTGAAATAGATATTGTAGGGGAGAGACAGTATTGGATCTAAGGAGTCCGAATTGGCCGCCCGCCATGCCCAAAGGGGAACGCCACCTCATCTGCTGGAATGCTACCCCTCTAGCCTCCTTTCCACCCCCTACTGTTGAAGTGCCACCCATCCGGGAGGTCGGAGGGCACCCCCCCCCCCTCTCCCTCTGGTCCCTGCTTCCTAGGAAGGCAAGTTAGTGCCACCCCAGCACATCTTTAGCCTCCACCAGCCCCACAGCTCAGCCACACACACTTCCTGAATTCCTGTATCTGACCCTATTTGAGACTGAATTATGTGATGCTGAATATTCCTACAGGGGAGGAGCCTTAAAATGTTGCAAGGTGTGGACAGGGCAGGAATTATGGATCCAGCACCCAATTATGTTGGCATGAGGACAAGTTTAAAAGAAACTATGAATTTACAAAAGAAGTAGCTAAAGAAACATGAAAGATAATGCAACTATGAGCCACAGGGGCCAATGGCATAGTAACAGGGCAGTTCCCCCCCCAGCTTTGAAGCTGGTGGGCATTACCTGCCATCTTTTCATGGTCTGAGCACCCCTATCTTTCTCCCCCCCAGTAGAAAACATTTCAGGCTCAGAGCACATCCTGCCGCCTCCCCCCCCCCCACACATACAAAAATGTTCCTTATGGCCCTGACACGGGCCATCTTGGTCACACTTTGTGGACACTAAGAACTAGTTGTCCACAACATTTGTCGATTAGTTATCCATGAAATAATGAAAGGAACTTATTTTCTCCTTTTAATACCAGTCTATGGTATTTTTTATAGACTACTCTGCATACTGACAATGCCAATTGTGCGTGATAGCTCGTTCCAATGTTAACTGCCCTGCTGGTAAAGAAAGACTGTCTTGTCTTTATCCTGATATGGTTAACTTTGATTTTGAATTGATGGTCTCTAATAACTAATTGTATAATTTGTATTATCCTAGAGATGTATCTGTTGCTGACCATGAATAAATTTAAATACCTTGATGAGACCTTCTCCCCTTATTTTTCTGTATCTAAGTGTACACACATTCATATCTTTTTTAATCTTGTCTCATATGCTAGGTTGCTCAAATTACTAATCCTCTTTTGCACTCTCTCTAAATATTACCAACTTTTTACATAGCTATAGGGGATCAAGCTCCACTATTTAAAATGTGGCCTGAAATTTTGTTATTGCTTCTTTTGTATGTTGTCCATAATTTGTGGACACAATATGATGTACACAATTTGGTTTTCACAATAACACCTAAGTCCTTCTGTTGAGTCACAGCTAGTACTTGGCTACCCATCAAGCATGGATTCCTGATATGATTTCTACCTACATGCATTATTCGACACTTATCAAAGCTAAATTTAATTTGGCACTTTTTATACCTTTTCAATACCATTTACAAATATTGTGACCAATAGTGGTTCCAGTACCGACCATTGCAGTACTTCACTAAGAGCATCTTGTCATGAAATCTTCATGCCACCTAGCACCACTCTCTACTGTCTATCTGAAAGCCATAGCTCAAACTGATTTTATCAGCATTAAATCAATATGATGTCTTATCACACTTGTCTGTAGCAAAATCCAAAAAGTTCAAGATATTTGTCAGCGAGATCAACCTTTTCTAAACACATGCTGGGTGTCTCGAATCAATATGTTCCCTTCCAGAAAACAACCATTATATCCGTAATAATTGGTTTAAGCAGCGTATATCCTAAGGATGTTGGTCCTGCATTTACATAATTTCATTAAAAATGGTGTGGTCCCCGCATGGTCCCGACTAGACACTGCCTCAATCACGCCGTGATCTAGTAGAGGTCGCGGCGCCTTGCCGGCGGAATTAACTGCAAATAATTTGTCGCACCTCTACCACTGACCCACACTAATCTGTATCCGTTCTTTGACAGTAACGCCGCTGCTGCCTCAATCCTGTGTGCCGGGATCCTGCTATCCTGGTTTGGTCTGGCCGCATCGTCCGTCCATCACCTACATCAGACCTTCCTGCCCTCCTCCTGAGGTTGTTTTTTTTATTCACCTACATCCTGTCCTGTGTTCTTACGTCGTTGACTTGCTGCCTGGATCCGTGGGTATCAGGCATGGTGAAAATTCAATTCGATGAAGCTGTCGTATGCTAATATGTCCTAGAAATATCAGAAAAAGTAATGCTAACCGACATGCGCAAAACGTGCACAGGGTGGGGAGGGGGAAAGAACTGAAGGATTTTAGCAAGGCATGTGAAAGAGAGACAATGCGACGAAAGAAGCGGGATCGAGATGTCCGCCCAGACCAGATTGGATGTAGCGCTGCTGTGGAGACGTCTGGAGACGATGCCTCGCCGGGGCCATCTTGTTTACCCTTCACTATTACACCACTATTGGTCACAAATATTGTGACCAAGAGTGGTTCCAGTACTGACCCTTGCAGTACTTCACTAAGAGCATCTTGTCATGAAATATTCATGCCACTTAGCACAACTCTCTACTGTTTATCTGAAAGCCATAGCTCAACCTGATTTTCATATCAGGATTAAATCAATATGATGTCTTATCACACTGGTCTGTAGCAAAGTCCAAAAAGTTCAAGATATTTGTCAGCGAGATCGACCTTTTCTGAACACATGCTGGGTGTCTCGAATCAATATGTTCCCTTCTAGAAAACCAACCATTATATGATTACTAATTTATTTAAATATCGTATAGCCTAAGGATGTTGGTCTTCAATGCATTCATTCATGCTAAAGCGCATATGCCGGCGTGTCAAGCCCGCGCTTTCTGCCCTTGCATTAATACTAGAAGAGCGCGAGAAGGTATGTTTGCATGGTGGAGCGTTTTACCGAGCTTCCCCTAATGCATGGTATTATAGTTTTAAGCGATCAGACTTGAACGGTTATGGTTGTTGATGCAATCAAACTCATATCTTATGTTCCGAGTGTGTACTACATCATTGGCGTTGAAAGAACGTGGAACGATGGACAAAGACAAGAGAAGCTGTTGCTTCAGTTCAACGAATCCAAGTCGCGTTGGGGATATGCAAAATAATTATCTCCGTGAGATAGTACGATTTTGGTTTCGCTGTTGGCTGGTATTCGTAGAAACTATCCAAATTTCCAGTCACACTCGCGATCATATCGATTCGAAGTTCAGCCATGCACCATTAAAAGTTGTTATTGGCTTGGTTAGTGCTTCCGTTGATGGCGTCGGTGCTGACTGTTCAGATGCCTCATTTCACTCTTATATTAAATGTTGATGGTGTGCTGTATTATTTATTTACAAAGCCCAGCTGTTTGATCGAGTTGCGGCATGGCCTTCACCAGAGATGATGCTCCCTTGAGACCAAATGACTAAGGACATCAACACATCACAAAAAGCAACACAAAAGCAGTGTCAGTATTAGTAACATTGCCGTAGTTACGCTCCAGTTACAGCCGAAAAGCAGACGTAGAAATATGCAGGCAGATGATTCGAAAGTGCTGTCAGACACCGACACTGAACTGGTGATGGGCACTGGTTCAGCATTTGAGGACGTGACAGGTCATAGGTCATGACAGTTATCTGGATTGCATAGGTCAGCACCGCCACCCAGGGATGTAGGCTTCGTGATCAGGTATGCATGATGAGGACTGGTCAGCGAGGCAGTGGCCAAGGTGGATGGTACCTGTAACACAATACCGACCAATCAAATACACCCACATGCAGCTCATAGCATTTGGGTGAGGCCAGCATGCACATTGTACATGCAGGTTTAAGTGGCAGGTGCTAGATGTGCGACATTTATCTTCTCCAAGGGATGGAATAGTCAATTACTTCGCATTTACCTTTGTACCTTTGCACGCATCACGGTCTGCCATCATACACATTGAGGAAAACCACAGCCATCAAGCACCCGGCATGCACAGGTGAAACAAACACGTCCAAGTATAACATGCAATGTAGGTCTTTGATAGGGCGGTGCACAGGTGTCCTTCCGCCATGTGTGGCCAGATTAATGTGAAGAAGTACGGAACAATGCAATTGCCTGTTTCATTTCAAGCACCGCGCTACATTCATGAACTCAATAAAGAAAGGAAAAAGCAAAATGAGAAGCATGTGAAGGTACTGACCCCAAAAATGTGGTTCAGGAAGTGGACGCAACATCCAATTTGTCCAAATTTGTATGATTATGTTTGCCACTCTGGCCATGTGTTTATTTTATTAGTATGATGGCGCAATCTGGGTTTTCATCATGATGCATCTATTCAGCGTTTTTCATCTTTCACTATCTCAGAGTGATTTTGTTTTTCATCCGCACAGGTATTGAAAAAGTAATTTTAAGACACTGTGGTGGATGGTTTCTTTAGGATATGGTGACGGTTGGGGTGGGCCTTTTTACCGGGCTTATGGTATCTTCCATTTACAGACTTAACTGGATGGGTCCTTGTGGCTCTTATTAAGGCTAAACACTTTATGACATTGTGTCTTTATGAACCAACAATGTTATGCACAAGGCAAGTTCTACACCCATTTTAACTCCATGAAGCAATCAAATGTGGGTTTTCTCAGGTTAGTACTTGGTTGAAAGTTGAATCATGTTAAAAAAAAGAACTTGCAGGATTTTTTACAAACTATATTTATCCTTCATTAGAAACTGGTGAGGCTAGGTTGGGTTATGTCAGGTATTTCTGTCGGAATTGTTTTAAGAAAAACGTGTGAATTTTAGTTGTTTTTTATTATAAAACAATTTGCTTTCTTGCATGGAACATCAGGCATAATTTTTGCATTTTGTTGTTTATTGGGTGTTTCACGACACCTTTATGCACAATCGCGGCTAATGGTGCCACTCACACTGTTTTGCTGGTAGGCTGCAGGATTGTGAAATGCCCAAGTGGTGTGAGTGTTGAACCTGGGACCTTTGGTACCTGGAGCCTCAATACCTTGACCACTTGGCTATCCCCACCCCAATTATTGCTGTTTAAGGTAACCACAAGATAAGTTTTACGCACATTCTACCCCCATGAAGCATACAAATGGATTTGGTTAAGTTATTATAGGTTAGGCTTTTCTTGTGAGTTAGACAAATTGTCAACATACGTTGGCTAGTTCAGGCTAACAGTTCAGGCTGGTTTCAGCTAGGTTCTCTAAGTGGCAAGTTTTTTAGAACAAAAATGTTTCATACATCTTTGCTTGTACTTAAAAAGAAGAAGAACTTGCGTCCTTGCATGGAAGGTTAGTCTAGGTTATGTTGGGTTATGTTACCTTTTTTCCTTATTTTAAGCATGATATTTTATGCCATATTACCGACCTATAAATTCCAGTACATGGTAGACAGTAAATTTGTACTTTGAGGTGATGTTTGCATTATTGGAATTTCCTTGTTCTATGCAATGATTGTAAACATGGCTAGCATGATGTGACTACTCATTTCCTCTCCAAATGTTTGCTTTTAAGTTGGAAGGGAAAATAACACTAAGAAGTTGCTTTGAATTAGGGAATATTACATAAAAGAGAAAAAAGCAATGTAAACCTAACCTAGCTTGAATGCAAGGAATTGGTTGGGAACAAAAATTTGACACAATCTTGCTGCAAGCTTGTATTCAGATTGTATATGTTGTCTTTTTCTTTTTTGAAGTGATTTTTGGTGCCATAATACATAACTCAATGCAACTTTTTACGTGCTATTTTTCATACCAACAGAAAGTCTGCCCAGTCTGCATTAGACTCGTCTGTCATGTCATTACAGGGTTTGATTTGCTACACATGCACACATTTAGCAGCAGGTTGGAAGGCTCAGTTGGCAGTGTGCCTGATACGTTCAGGGACAAGTTATCAGGGCAGCCATGTTGGTGTCTAAAAAGCATGCTATGCTCTCAGTGACAATTATGTAGTTGAACTGTGGGGCCGCGGTAGCGCAGTCGGTAGAGCGTTGGATTCTTCATCGCAACATTGTGGGTTCGAATCTCGCAACCGGCGGCATTTACCGAGTCCACCCGCGACCAATCGGCGTGAGAGGTTGGCGACGTTATATGACCTGTCGGTTGAATGCGTTGTGAAAAAAAAACATGTTTCTTCTGTAGTTGAACTGTAATTCACAGGCTAGGTTGTGGGGCCAGTGTTCACACAGCAAGCTCTGGTTAGCAATAAAGCCCTTGTTGATATACCCTCCACAGCAAGGATTCAGCCCAGATTTATATACAAAGTATCCATTAGGAGAGGAAATGGACTGTCACATCATGGTAAAGATATTCATAAACATTGCATTGGATAAAGGTATAGGACAAATTAAAGGTATATGACAAATTATCTACAAGTGGTAGTAGAAAGTCCAGTCTAGAACTGATTAGAGGTATTCACAATTTCAGTTTAATATGTGGAATATATCTATGTTTATATCATGGAGTTTTATTGCCAAATTACATTGGCTAGTTAAAAATTATACAGTAATATACAAGTTCTGCAATATTATCTTGAAATTGATCATCGCTTATGTGTGTATATGTAGGCAACAGATGGTCCGACAACAAAAGTTCTTAGGTAAACCAGCATCAGTAATTTTCAGGCGACTCAACATCGGTAGGTTCTAGGCAACCAAACATGACTGTGACATACCTGGCAGTGCAACATACCTGGGTGAAGTCAGACTAAGTGTTTGTTCGGTTTGTACGTTGTTCTTCACTCTATGATATCCCATCCAAACCACTTTTCTGTACAGTTTCCGATATGTTGTTGATTTTGTGGAAAAACATGTACCAGCATTGTTTAAATCATGTTTTATGTTTTTTTGTAGTTTTAAAATAATTTTGACGATTGCATGACTTATTATGTAATGGATTATTCATAAATTCTGCAATCTGTATCTTACATGTTTTATTTTCAGCTTCCATAGCAAAGAAATTTACCAGCCTTGTCATGAGAAACAGCAGTCAAGCTTTAGGAACTACAGAGCCTATGCTTACAGGTAACATCTCTATGCCTGCATGAAGTCTGAATCCATAATTGATCTGACCTTTTCAGGGGTGATGATTTTGAACAAACAATATTGGCGAGGGGCATGAGCTAACCCAAATGGCTTGACCAAAGAACACTCCATAGCTCGCCATGTTATAATTGGAAATTATAGGGGGGGGGGGGGCGAGGGAGGAAAGGGCCGCTGAACAACATATAACAACACATTTGTGCTTCCTTTACTTTGATCATGATAAAGGCTTTTTGGGAATGAAGTCTTAATACCGATGCTTTCATGTATCTTGTGCTTCTGAACTTGCATCCTTTGTCTGTCCCTGAAGCAGGGTGTCAAAATTGACTCTGTCTTAGTCATCAGGATGTAGTTAAAATCATTTCTCCAAGGAACGTTTGTGACATGCATTCAAAAGGGACCTGCATTTGGCGGATTTTCTCAAAATAGGCTCGACCTCCAGTTTTGATGAATATTTTCCTGAGGACATAGATGCTATCTCAATATGAAATAATGTTTCATCCTGCCTTTCATCCTCAGTACATTAAATCAGAAAATGGTACACCCTGCAAAATTAATATCCTTATTATATGCCTAGTTGTTTATGTGGTTCATGCTGGTTTGTGTGCACTGTCCTTATGTGCCCTGATACTTTGTTATATTTTGTAAGTTTGCAGGATGTTTCTGGCATGCAATTGTGTGGCCAGGTATAGGGTTTTTAGGGTGGCACTTGTATATTTGTGAAATATGTCGGTGCCAAATAGTAACCTTGCTACTGTTCATATAATTAAATGTATGGTCATCAACTTTTATTGTAATTGGCTGACATAGAAATTGATGCAGACTGGAGATGCTTGAGTTGACCCCTTTGTTGCAGTAGCAACCATTGACCATTTCTATCCATTTAACCATTTCTCATTGAATTGTTATGTTCTGTTCCATTCTAGTGTACACCACATTAAATCTGTAGCAGATATGTTGTATCGTTTGGGTGAAGCTGCTGATACTGGGCTCTCCAGAATGTCTCCTTGTCTTGTCCTTGTCATTGTCTTTGTCCTTGTCCTTGTCCAAGATATTTCCTGACCGATGAACGAAGCAGGATGGTGTACCTTTAGTTTTTCTTCTGCGTCTTGCCTTGCTTTGCATTGAGATAAAATGGGGTGCCATCGACCTTCTCAGGTAAGAGGCTGGATGTATGTAGGTGTTGTAGGTGTTAACACCAAATGCATGTAGGTGTTGGCTAAAGCTGTAATGCTGATTGCCCCTCCGGATATTATGTGGTGCCATTGAGGTTGATGGAGATTTCCTGTCGTGTTTCTCATGCATCACTGACCTTCATGACTCTGGACCAATTCCTTTTGTTCGCAGATGATCCACTCGACTTCAATGTCAAGCAAGAAGTTGTGCAACTTTCGGAGGAAAGCTTGTCTGCACATGACTTCACTCCACCGTCTGGCTACATGGCCGGTGCAGTCGGTGCGCCCTTGAAACTCACTCAACCATCTGAAGGTGGTATTGCTTTTGAATGCCTAGGCTTTCTCACTTATTTGCGACATACTGTTGCTATGTCGTAATTCTGCTCATTTGGTTCTTGGAACAATGTCGGGAAGGAATTATATCTATACAAGCAAATTCAGTGGAGGTTGTATGGCCACAAATACCTGAATAATCTACATACATACCTAATCAGGAACTTCCTTGGAAGTCCCAAATGGCAAGCTTCCTGGGACGCACTTGCTGACAATAAGCTGAGAGTAATTAATCATCGCCTTAAACAATGGAGTTGATGCTCACGTAGAAATAGGCGAGACGAAGTTGCGTTATGCCGCATGATAATAGGGCATACATACGCGACTCACTCTACCTGTGTGGTGCATACCGCTGCCCGAAATGTCGCCCACTATCTGTGCGACTCACCCTTACCTGTTATGTGGTGGTGACATACCACGCTGCCAGAAATGTCACGCCCACCTATCTGTGCGTCATATCCTGCTCTCCTGCTCTGGTTATGCCGAGGAGCGCAGATGTTACTTTGGATTCATGCAACCGATGTCACTGAGTGAAGTGTTAGGTGACGACTCAAGCATTGTCCAATCGGGCGACTTTAAAAAAAAAAACTATCTCACCGAAATATTCTCCGTAATGTATGCACCTAGTGGAATAGGTTAAACTATGGTGTTCTATCGTGACATATGTCCTTACCTTAACCATTATTTTATCATCCTGCAGATTTGCTAGAATATGCCATGTATCGACCTGTGAATAACTAGTATTGCTATGGGGGCTACATGACCAGTGCAGTCGATTCGTCCTAAAGCCAAATAACTGAATAACGAACATCCTGAGGGGACGAGTGGTCTAGGGGTAAGATGCTCGTCTCACAATCGAAATATTGTGGGCTCGAGTCTCACCTGTCGCTACTCTTCGCCCGCGACCAATCGGCGTGAGAGATTGGCGACGCTATATGACTCAACGGTCGACGTGTCGTAAAAAAACAAATAACCAACGAACATCCTGACAGTCAAGTAAAAATAAGTTTGCACATTAAGGAGGTACTTACTCTGCAAACTGTAAGGACCTCGCAGTTTGGATGCGGTGAAAAGCACACTTCAGCGTATATTTGCTGGCTTTAAAACCCACTGAATCCCCTTTTAAATGAATGCCGAATACCGCCAATGAGTGATTATATTTGTTATGCTACCATCGAACGTATGCAGAAGGTCTACTAAAGGAACTTTCGCACTTTGCATTAATATATTTCCCCGATGTGTTCCTCGAGTTAGGCCAGGTATTACGGACATCATTGGCATCATTGACATGAAGTATATCAGGTTTATTGCGCATTTTGTAAAGGATTTTGCTCTGCTGTAAATGGCACTGCTAATAATTAATTTTACACCTTTGCTCCTTGTGTTGGGAAGTTTTTTTCGTGACGTTGTCACTTCGGCCCTTCATTATGCATACCTTTTTGCCGCCTGTCCACCTAAGCTGTTCAATATGATGACATCCTGCCCTGGACAGTTTCAGCATGTTCAAAATAGTTCTGCTACCTTCCAAGTGGTCTTCGTTTGTAACGAAGTCTACGCTTCTTCCTCAGTTTTATTTCCAGGTTACGTGAATAAAGGAAATCCTAGCTATGTGATGGAATGCAGCACCGAAGCTTCAAGCACGGCAATGTATATTCTTCCAGGTAAGATTATATGGCACCATGTGAAGTTTCTTCATTGCATGGAATTCCTTGTACTGGTTTGGTTATGGTGAAAAATTCAGACAGCGAAACAGGTCAACTTATTCTAACAGGCAGGCGTGTCACACATCGGAATTGAACACCACGAAGGAATGTCTGCAAGTAGGATTTTTGTACAGAAGGATATCAGGTCAAATCTCGCCTGCCTTGGAGATGGGATCCTTAAAGGTCCCTTTCTAATTTCCGAACTAAGCGTTGCACGAAAACGCTCGGGGCACCATGAAAAATCCCTGCATGGATATGGCGGGAAAATTGTATTATCTTTCATGGGCGTGCAATTAACGAACAATTTTTGGACCTCTTTTCCAACTACCTTCTTCAGATAGATGTTTGATTACTTTTAGTCACCATATCACATTACCCCACACCTTGTATATTTGTATTTGTTTTTTTTACTCATCTGTATCTTATATACACTGCTTTCACCAAATCTTTATCGAAGTGGTATAATATACCAAGCTTTAATACTAAGCTAGTTTTGATGTTCTGTGGCAGCCAGTGATTCTGGGACGTAGATTGCGCGTGCAATAGATTTGCGCTTAAGGCAAGGCAGTAGCTCAACGAGAAGGCAATCTACCACAATATGTCAGTACCTCGTAGGTTGATGACGCCAGGAAGCACTACCCACCCAACCCCTTCAAGCCGAAAGGTACTAGAAGTAGGGTCACTTCAGTTGGGCAATTCGAGATTGCTTTTTGTGTTTCGTATAAAAAAGTTGGTTGGCAAACCCCACGGTGGCAGCTCAGGTCCATCGAGCGCACACCCTGGCTGCGCCTCTGGTTAAACTTTCGGTGAACAAAGGTTTCCACGGTCATCAAAATATTCTTGATTATCTTGCCCTTTAAGGTTAATGGTTACTTCGATGTTGAATTGCACCATTCCGGGCTTTCCAAGGCACTTTGAATCGGCGAAATCGGTCCTTTGATGTATCGAGGATATCTTGAGAACCCTCCCCGGTTATTCCCAAAATTCCTATCCGATATCCACGGAACGGTCGAGGAATTGTCATCGGAATGGGGGGGGGGGGGGGTGCTTGTCTGAAAGTGCGACATTCCTTCGGAGGGGCGCGACCGCGAAAGTATCTGGAGGGGCGCCGAGGGGTGTCTCTCCCTGTACAATTAGAAGGCGTGGAAGGTGCACTAGAACCGTCGGAGGAACACATTTCCTTTCAAGGGGCGCTTTCCCCTCAGAGAAGCGCCTCGTGATGAAAAATTCAAGGGCATGGAGTGGGGTGGGGGGTGGACTCGAGTCTTCCACAGGGGTGCCTTCTCGACAGGGGTGCCTTCTCGATCGAAGGTGGTGATCTTCGATTTTGGGACACATGCCTACTGTTTCCTCCCCTTCCCATTGATCCGCCACCGTCTATATCTGTCCTGCAGCGGCCTGAAGTTGGCTGAATGCTCTCGCATATGCCGGGTTCAGGGTGCGGTTGCAGCTCGGATCCTGGATCTTGGATCCTGCGGGAAAGGTTCCGCGTGACGTTATGCTTCTGGATCAGATCCGCTTAATCACCGTACGATGCACGCAGTATCTGGCAAAGTTGGCCGATCCTGCGGATTTCTTTTCCACACGAAATCTACCGGATGTCTGTGATGTCGCCAACTTTAGCAACACACGTGTCGCACGTGTTCATACAGCGCGTGCCATCTTGCTGCCTGTTGGAGCCATTGGAGTCATGTAGCTCAAGAATGGGACCATGTAGGTTATTTTCTTGTTTCAGTTTACATATGTATGGTACAGCGACGGGTGCAGGGGGACCTGCGGGTATGTACCTCCTCTCCCCCGATGGAAGGTGGCGCCCCTCGGGCCGGGGAAATGGTTTCCCTCCGAGAAGGCTCGGATACACCCCCAATTTTTGTCAGCCAGAGTTGGCTTTGGTGCCCCTTTGGAAGGTAAAGCGCCTCTGGAAGGATTCCAGTGCATCTACAACCTTGCAATTTTTGTTTCAGCCAGACGCCTTTCGGCAGGAAAATGCACATCTTCACATACTTCCCCAGTGACGCCCCTTCAAACAAATTACATTCCAAGAGAGAAGTGTTCACCCCCCCCCCCTCTCCCGATGACAACTCCTGGATGCGCCATTGACCTGATTGTGATAGTATTGGACCCGGATATATTATATTAATACGTTCCTGGGTTAGAATAATCTAGTAACTATGCTATGGCCAACATCAGCAAGGGAACAAACCAGGGAATCTGGACCCCTTCGACCCACCCGAGATCTCCAGCACGGACAACATACAGGTTCTGTCACCCATCATTGAAGCACCCATTCATCACTCGTTTCGAGAGCATCAATACCCTCCTTTGGAAGTGTCAGACTCGGTAACATACCTGGCCTCATCCCAGAATAACTGCTCCTTGACCCACTGAAGCCCCAGCAACTGCCCTTGCTCTCACAGGAGGTATATTGGCGTTGGAAGCAAGCGCGCGACCTGTAGATACGCTGCTCGCTCAACATAAGTGAGAAACAAATGGACAATTTGTGTTCGATGTTTGGAAACGTGGCAGGATCATGTTGCGAGCTCCGAACGTCGGATGGAAAATGTTTCGTCCTCGCTAAAAGTATTCTTCCGAGGTGCAAACGCTCCCTAAATAAAGGCGGATATGTAGGGAATGTATCGGAAAAAGTTGTAACGGAGTGCCGACCAAAACTGGCAACTTTCAAGGTGTAAAATGATGAAAATGAGTGTTTCTATTTGATGGTGAGTGCAGAAGGTTGCTCATTTCTTTTAGTTGGAGCAGGGGTTTTGAAGCTGAAGAGGTAAAAAGTTGGATAAGGTATTATGTCCCCTTTTTACTTTGGGATAATTTCCAAAATAAACTGGCGGTACGTGAATACTAATAATGTTTCAAGAACATTTTGTCTGCATAATGTGTTAATTTAGGTGATGCAGTGCAGCTCTAACACTATTTTGGATTTGGAAGCTAGAAATAAATTACAAAAACCCCAGTGTATCAATAGGTTAAGCCCACATTACGTACTTTATGGTTACCTGACCTCAGACAACTTGACTGAAGTCAAACAAATTTATAAGAAGCTTCTCCTAATGGTTCTGTATACATGTCGAGATAAAAATGATGATAGAAAAAACATCAAAGTTTAAAAGATCTGAAAACTTGCCCGATATGGACCAAATTTGCCGCGACCTCAGGTCACTGACCTGACATCAGTAAAAAAAAATCCTGAGATGTAGGTGTTGGTGGCGCTGTCCAATTTCACTCACGTTCCAAGCTTGATTTCAATATATCTCCATGTGTTTCAATTAGCGATCTTGACACATCGTTGGAGGTGATCGGCCTTGACCTGAGGTAGGCCAATGGCCTTGCATGACCTGAGGTAAGAAGTTTACCCCGTACACAGAAAGTGAGGAAGGAAAAGCTACTGCAAATTTTGTTCCCATGTTCCCAGTGTCGCGTAGAAACCTTCGGAAGATGGGGGCGCAATCACACCCCTCCCGGGCAGGGCGGGTTAACGCTGGGTTTGCATAGCGGAGCCGCTGCTCCGCCTCGATTTGGTGCTAGCGTCGTCCCGGTGGCGACAAGGAACCACTGGTTGCTGCGACTGTGCTATATTAACTGAACTTCAGCTGATACCAGTGGCAGTGACGGCGAGACTCGCTCGCGGCGTAAATATGAAATGCATGCTGGATTCTTTCAAGCCCGTTCGAGGTGCCTTTCATCAGCTGCTCCCCATATTGTTCTGCAAGCGAAGGTAACTTTTTTCCCAATCACATTGCCGGTGTATTGCTGATGCTAACTTGGACCTAAACCAGTCGCCTTGCTTGCAGACGATCCCCCCGACTTGAAAGTTAAACAAGAGTCGGTGGAATTTTCGGAGAAGAATTCGTCTTCAGACATTGGTCCAAGTTCTGCGGAAGGTACACTCTCTGATTAGTACAGACTTAGTCTGTTTGTTATCACATAGTGCCTTCCTTTCATTGTTCCCCATAAGGTTTTTGTACTCGTGCTGTGTCACGGTGAGGGTTACATTTGCAAGAGGTTGACTTCCCACTAGGTACCCACACGGACGGCATACACTTACTGGGGTATGGTTATTGTTGTGACGCCAGTTCCAGTCTTGCGGTATGATGATGTGATAACGATACATCACACCCCCCCCCCCCCCCCGTCCCCCCGGACGGCAATACTGCCAAAATAGCTCATGGTAAGTGCAACTTTAATGCTGTGACTTTCATTTGTTGACCGGTGTTCCTGTGCGGATCAAGTTGGTAAGGCTTCATTTCTCACACTTGCCGATGTATTGCTTGTAGTAATATGAGTCAGAGCCGGTCAGTTGCCCTGTTTCCTGACGACCGCCTGGCGTCAAATGTGCATAATATTGGATGGTGATGCGATCTCCGTGTCTTCTGCAACATGCCTGGTGGATTGCGTATGCCAGCATTCACCTGAAACAGCCACCTTGCTTTCAGACTTTCAGCCTCATATTTTTATGTGATGGCAACCGAATTAGGAGACGCAAATACACGAATACACAAATACACAAACACAAACACACAAATACACCGCCGCAGAGCATCGGATGTTCCCTATTCGTCGACGACTGCGATGCGGTCATCTGACTCCAAGACACTATGGTTAACACGACAGTTACAGCTTGCGATGAACCACCTCCAAAGCATCGTTAGAAGCGTATTCTTGTTCTGCACAGGTGAAAGCATTGCATACATTCTGCCGCACGCGGTGCTCGCAAGGACTGAACACGGAGTTGTGTGGCGCGTCTATCCCTGTTCACCCAATCGCGAGTTGACGAGTTCACCCGGTGCAGACTGCGAACCGGTCACAATTGTTACTCACCAACACCTTTTCTGGCAAAGAGAGACCCCATTGCCCCAGCTGTTTTGGAGCCCTCAGGGTGCTACATGTGCTTTTCTCGTGCCAACAACTTCAAGCGAGTTAATGTTCAATGGAAATAGGATCAGACATCTAACATATCGCGACTTGCTAGCAGGTGACTCGGACTTATTCATTCCGACAGCATAAAGTCATGTCATAAAGTGTTTAGCCTTAATAAGAGCCCCAAGGGCCCATCCAGTTAAGTCTGTAAATGGAGGATACCATAAGCCCGGTAAAAAGACCCTCCCCAACCATCACCACATCCTAAAGAAACCATCCACCGACATCCCACACACCTATCAATGCCTATCTACCCTAGCTACCCAGCCCTATTCCCCTAATCGCCCTCAACACATGTGGATTGAATGCACTGCCAACAACTTTCAAACCGCATCCATGCCCGCTTAAAGGGGTCTGTGCCGTGCACTCCCACCTAGTACAAATCCCACCCCATCCACCTCAAATCAGAGTTCGATAACACAATTTTCCTGTCTAAAAAATTTGTCCACCATACTTTTAAATACATTCAATAAGGAACTCTCCACAACATCAGCAGGCAGCCCATTCCACTGATCAACAACCCTTTGACTGAAGACCTGTTGTTGCTTAACTGTCCTACACCTCAACTTGCTTGTACAACTTGTACAGCTTGTACAACACGTCGCCGAAGCGGCGTAAGCACCACCTGCCACGAGTGGACGCGTTGTTTGCTCACCAGATGCGTCGCCCCGACCAACGTCGAATGGGGGAGAGTGGACCCAGGTTCAGCGCTCTCAGAGGCCTGCTCGGCCCTCTGCACCCAATCCTAGCCCCTCTCCGTCTACCACAATCCCCACCTTGAAATCCCCGTCTCCCACTTCCCGTCCTTCCAATCCCCCCTCACCACAAGCACCACAACCACCTCCAAATCCCTCCTCTCCACATCCTCCCTGCCTGATCCGTCTCCATTTCCCGTGAGTCATCCCATCCCCTCACGTTCAATCTCTACTTCCGCACCTCCTCCACCTCCATCACCTGCAGCTTCCACCTCCGCACCTGCATCGCTGTCCGGAAACAAACGACGAATTGAAATCTCCGACGCCAGCTTGCACTATCAGGAAGTCGAAAGGCGCGCCCGCGAGGCGAAGAGGGTACTCTTCGCCCAGATGGAAAAGGCACGGGTGAAAGACAAATGTGTGGAATGTGCCCCTGCCGCCAAATGGGCAACGCCATCGCCTCGAGGGTAGGTGGAGGTACCGCTGAGAGAATCGGGCGTTCCGAACGAGATGGGTCCCCCTCCGCACCTCCGCCGCAGCTGGGCATCCCTCAGAAGCGTGGTTTGCCGCCAACAGGGTCCCGTCCAGGGTACAGCTCACCGCGGTCACGCCCGATAACGACCTCACTCTGTCACGCTAGGAGTAACCTCGAACCATCCAGGGAGCATTTTTAGACACTTCTAGCTTTACCTTGACTCGCCATCACATCGCTTTTAGTTTTACAGTGGAACATGCGTTGTTTTAGAGCAAATTTTACTGACCTGCAGAGGGCTTTATATCACAGACGGCCTATTGCTGTAGGGCTTCAGGAAACGAAACTTTCCGCTGATATCCAGTGCTCCATTGAAGGATATTCTGTATTTCAGAAAGATAACGCAAACACCTACATCATTGCACTTGGTGGGGTAATGTTGGCTATCCACCATGGAACACCTACTCGTGAAATATAATTGCAGTCAACCTTGCATCAGGCTGTAGTCGTACGTATTAATATTCACCATCTTGTTATATCATTGTGTTCAATGTATCTGCCACCTGGAGAGGCTTTCCCCCTTTGCGGAGCTCAGAAGTCTTATGCTGGAACTTCCTCCTGTTTTACTTTTGGACGATTTTAACTCTAATCATACTCTTGGGTTCTGCCACTACCCCGTGGCGGGCCTTTATAATCGACGAAGCGCTGTTTTTTTTAAACACAGGTTTTTCTCCACATCAAACCCCCCCCCCGGGAAAAGAAATAATTTTTTATTTTCTTCTTTTTTTTTTTTTTTTTATTAATTTTTTTTTTTCCCCCAAAACTAAAAAAAAATGTATTTGGTCAGTGGATGACGATCCGCTGGGGAGTGACCAGTATCCAATCTAGTTGGAGTTTCGTTGCGCTGCTGTTCTGGGAACGAGGCCACCGCGGTGGAATAGCAGCAAGGCTAAGTGGCGTCAGTTTGTGGAAATAGTACCAAGGAAATTATCAAACGGTACTCCGATTCAATATAGTCCAACACTTTACGGGGATAATTGTACACCATTGATCATGGACACGGCATCTGAATGCATACCCAGGACATCCAGAACACGCCGTCGTGCTCCTGTGCCACGGTGAACTGAGGAGTGCCGGAATGGTATCCGTGCTCGAAGACGTGCATTCAGGGTTTTTGACCGTCACAGTACGACGGAAACCTGATTTCATTTCGGAAGACCAGGGCGCACGCTCGGCGCACAATTCTCGAGGAAAAGAGGACGTCTTGGGAGCATACATTGGTAATCTTAATAGATTCATACCCACAGGACATATCTGGTCGCAAATCCAGCGTATTTTCGGACAGTTCTCATCAGTTCCCCTCCCCGTGTTGAGCGTAGGGGACGCTGAAGTTACCCGTCTCATGTCGCGAATGAGATCGGCCGTTTTATCTCTGAACGCAGTAGTGGCGGAAGCACCAATCCGGAGTTTTTGCGTTTTAGGTCGCATTGCGAGAGGAAACCTATTGATTTTATCACTTCAGAGTCACCTGACTACAATGACCCATTTACAATGACTGAATTAACATCCGCAATTAGCGCCTTGAGAATTGTTGCCGAAGGACCGGATCAGATCCACAATGCCGTGTTGAAGCGGCTTCCTCCCCAGGCGCTGGATGCTTTGTTGGCCACCTTCAGCCGAGTATGGGAAGCAGGCGCTTTCCCGGCAGGTTGGCGCGAAGTAATTATTATCCCATTCAGGAAACCTACCAAAAACTGATTACATCCATCGCACTACCGCCCCATATCGCTTAGATCTTCACTTGGCAAACTAATGGAAAAAATGGTAAACGCTCGACTGATCCTGTACTCAGAGCCATTTTTAGCCATTTTAAGCCATATTTAGAGAGCTTTTTTGTTCACAAACGAACAGTGTGGCTTTAGAAGAAACAGAAGCACCGCTGACCATATTTTACTTTTGGATACCTCGATTCGTACAGCTGTTAAACGGAAACAACATCTTAATGCTGTGCCTTTTTTTACATTGAAGCGGCATATTACACGACCTGGCGCTAGGGCATTCTTTTAAAGCTTCAAAGAAGTGTTATCCGCGGCCGTATGGGCACTATCTTACAAAACTTTTTAGCAGACCGTTTTTTTTCCGGGTCCGTATTGGTGACCATCTATCCACACGCTTTCAACTCGTAAATTTAAACACTCAGGGCAGCGTGCTAATTGTTGCTCTCTTCGCCATTGTGATTAATGACGTCTTTGTTGGGCTCCCTTCAAGTATTGGACGATCTCTCTTCGTTGATGATATAGCTATTTGGTCCTCTTCTTCAAGAGCCTCTACATCATCGCGACAGCTCCAGCTGTTGACAAACCATCTCCAGAAGTGGAGCACCATGAATAGTTTTACGTTATCTACCACAAAAACTGCAGGAATGCATTTCTGTCGCCGTCATTGCTGCCGTGATCTTGCACTTACGCTGTACGGTGAACCCATTCAACTCTACCCTGCATTTATGTGTTTAGGAATGTATGGCACGTACATCGTACGGAGGGGACCGACAAACACTGCTACTTCTTTGCCGATCACTCATCCGCTCAAAGCTAGACAATGCTTGCTTTGTTTATGACGGCGCCTGTACATCCGGAAAGCGTGTTCTGGATGCTGTTCAAAATGCCGCTATGAGGATTGTGACTGGTGCATTCCGGACTTCGCCAACCGCGAGCCTTCTGGCGGACGTCAACGAGCTGCCACTTTCCCTGAGGAGACAGATGCTAGGGATGCGCTACGCATGCAAATTACGCCATTTTCCGCAACACCCTGCATACCAAGCAGTGGTCTCCCGTCACACACTATCAATTTTCTCACACAATGGAGCACGTATGTACCGATCTTTGTGTAGTAGAATGAAGGATCTTTTTGATGAAAGTCAATTAGAACTTCGCAATGTGAAACGTGCCCCGCTGGTTTTAACACCCCCATGGAGACTTCCCTCACTACAACCGACGATAGATATAGTCTTGCTGAGAACCGCAAAGGGGATATTCTCGCAGATGATTTTCGAGCACGAACTCTGGAGCACTTGTCGACATTTTATAATAGCTACTCCAAAATCTTTACGGACCGATCAGAGACAGACGCCCGGATTGGAAGTGCGTTTGTGTGCGACACAGCGTCCAGATCGTTCACGTTACCGAAGCTGGCATCCGTCTACACGTCCGAGCTGGTGGCAATTTACAAAGGACTTCCTTTCATAGAAGTCAGGGATGATGAATATCATGTCATTTTATCCGACTCATTGAGCAGCCTTCTGTCACTTAGGAGTTTTAATTCCACTGACCCTTTAGTATACGATATCTTACGCCGCCTGACTATATTAGATTACGCAGTAAAAATCTTCCAATTCTGTTGAATTCCTAGCCCTGTAGGTATCGCAGGCAATGAACAAGCAGATAGTGCTGCTAGGAGATCGGCACAGGCTCCCTTGTGGAAAGCATTCCCAATCCCTGCCAGGGACTATAATTCGAGTATCTTAGCTTTTCTAACAAGTAAGTGGCAAGCGGCTTGGGACGCGCTTGTTTCCAATAAACTACGAACAATAAAGCCGTCTCTGGGCCAGTGGCTCTCATGCTCGCGTAGCACAAGGCGAGACGGGGTGACGCTGTGCCGTCTACGAATAGGACACACTTACGCCACCCATGGCTACTTATTCAATGGTGATAATAAACCACTGTGTCCTAGATGTGGTGCAGTGCTGACAGTTAGCCACGTTATATTTTCATGCCCGAGGCTTTGCCTGGAGCGTCAACGTCATTTCGGGAGTGACCAGGATCACTCCCTCCCAGCAGTTTTAGGTGACAAATCACAGGTGTGGCTTGATGTTGCTGTGGGAAAAGGCAACAGCAATAAACTGAGGATAGGAGCTTTGTACCGATCAGGAACATTGCCACATTCTCTGCAGCTGGGGCTCGATAAGGTGATTGCGAGAAAATCAGTAGAAACTTTAAGAGGAAATGCCTTATTCTTGGTGACTTTAATCTAAAAGGGTATGAAAATGTTGGTGCTGGCTCGCCATCATGTAAACTGTTTAGGAAATGCCTTGAAGAGGACCTGTTCTTACGCCAGTTTGTAACAGAACCAACTAGGCAGGGCTCATTCTTGGACCTTGTCTTCTCAGATTTAAGTGATTTAGTTCAAGACTTGACCGTAGGAGAACCTCTGGGAAGAAGTGACCATAACATAGTCAGATTCAAGGCACAAGTAGCAGGGACAATCAAGGATAATTTGACAAAGGTTCCAAATTTTAACAGTGCAGACTTTGACCGCATGAGAGCGTCTTTAAGTGCCATAAAATGGGAAGAAGAATTATCCAATTTAAATGCCTGTGGAATGCGGGAAAAGTTCAAGTCTTATTTGAAGTAAATTCAGATTAGACATGGCCCCCAAAAGCAAAGGCGCAAAAGAAGGGTAGGAAAGCCAGCATGGCTTACACCAGATTTGATAATAGCAATTTAGGCTAAGAAAGATGCATTTAGAGTATTTAAGGAAACTTCAAATATCGTAAATCGAAGGTGGTATCAAGAACCTAGAGACGCTGTGAAGCAGAAAACCAGAGCAGCAAAGCGATCAAAAGAATTGCATTTGGCTCGGACCTGTAATGGGGACAGTAAAAAGTTCTTTAGTTTCTACAAGCTAAGTAAAGTTTCAAGCACAATTGGTGCACTGGAAGTAAATGGGACCATGTTGAGTGAGGATGGGGAGATGGTTGAGGAACTGAGCAAGCAGTTTAAATCAGTGTTTACGTTGGAGGATGTGACTAATATGCCAACTGTGAACCACAGTTCAGTGACAGGTGATCAGACACACGATGTTGATTTCATTGATAGTGATGTTGTCTTCAATTATATCAGGAAAATGAAGCCAAACAAGGCAGCAGGACCTGATGGAATTGATGCTAGGGTATTGCGGGAAGCTGAAAAGGAACTGGCAATTCCGCTTAGTATAATATTTTGTAGATCCGTTACACAAAATGAAATTCCAACCGATTGGAAATGGGCAAAAGTAGTTCCTATGTTCAAGCAAGGAGAAAGAGGGAAAGTTGAAAACTATAGGCCAGAAAGCCTCACATCCCTAGTCTGCAAAGTACTCGAGTCAATTATCAAGGATAGAATAGTTAGTCTTCTGGAAGGAAACATGTTGATTCAAGATGCTCAACATGGGTTTAGAAAAGGGTGATCTTGTCTCACAAATCTCTTGGACTTTTTGTATTTCGCTACAGAACAATCTTAGTAGCATCTCAGTAGCATATCTTGACTTTAGTAAGGCCTTTGACAAGGTACCCCATAAACGATTAATGATGCAGCTTCAGGTCCATGGTATTTCAGGTATCATCCTAAAATGGATAGAGTTGTGGCTTTCAGTTACCCAGGGCGTTAACAGCAAGATGCACCAGAAAAGATAATACTTGTAGTACAACGGACCTCCTATACGCACGGCTGGAACAATTAACAGTCATGGGTGCTAAATGACCTCGTAGTCCTTAGGCCCAAATAATCATTCAATCAACGTCCAGACCCCAGATACACAAATTTACACTTATCATAGTTGAAAGGCATTTGCCATTGGTCAGCCCACTGTTTAGGTCCTCCAAGTCCAGTTGAATGTTACTAGATTGATCACTACTGTTTGCCTCTCCTAACAGCTTGATATCATCAGCAAATTTGAACACTATTCCTCAGCCCTACATAAATGTTATTCACAAAGATGATACAGAGAAGTGGCCCTAGAACAGAGCCCCGGGATATTCCACTCAGAACATCCTTCCAATCAGATTTACATCAATTTAACACTACCCTTTGTTTCCTTCCCCTCAGCTATGCTTCAATCCAGCCTATAACTTTTACAACAATCCCATGTTGCTGTAGTTGATGAATTAGCCTTCCATATGTAACTTTATGAAAAACTTTGCTAAAGTCCAAGTGCACAACGTCCATCCTGCTTTGATTGTCTACTTCTTTGGTAACATACTCCGGGAACTCCAATAGGTTAGTTAAGCAGGACCTTCGAGATCGAAATCCATGTTGGATATCCCTCGAAAGGTCGTGCCTTTCAAGATGAATCTGAACATTCTGTTTAACCAGATTTTCTAGAACCTTGCAAACTATTGAGGTTAAACTGACTGGCCTGTAGTTTCCTACACACTTAATACTTCCCTTTTTGAAAATTGGTACTACGTTTGCATTTCTCCATTCTTCAGGTACTTCAGAATATTCCATAGACCGCCTGAACATGATACATAGAGGAACTGCTCAAGCTTTAGCACACTCTACTAAGATCCTAGCAAAGAGATCATCTGGTCCAGAAGCTGTATTAGGTTTTATACTCGGCAACTGCCTTTCTACAGCTTGTATAGTTATTGTAAGATCCTCCAGCCTATCATCTGTCATGGCATAACCCTCAGTTGTTTCTATTGTACCATAATTATCTTGAGTAAAGCCTGATGAGAATTGCTTACTTAGGGATTCTACATTATCACAATCATCAACCACTATTTCCCCATCTACCTCCAGTGGTCCAACACTACACTTTTTGGCCTTAACTTTGTAGAAGCTAAATAATCCCTTAGCACTACCTGCTGAACATTATCGAGCTAATTCGATTTCAGTCCGTTTTTTAGATGCCCTAGCACACCTAACTTTATTTGTAGCTATTTTATATGATTCAAGGTTTACCTCGGAGTTGGCATCTTTTAGTTTCTTGAATGCCTGTTTCGTTGACTCCAGTAAATGCTTTACTTCCCTGGTCAGTCATGAAAGGTGCTTAACCCTGGTTAATCTAATTTGCCTATTAGGAATGAAACTATCCTGACCTTGAAATTGTTTATCTTTTATCATTATCCACGTTTGATAGCATCTAAGCCCTTCAATAATCTTCCCAATGAATTTAATTCAGGAAGATCCTGAACTCATTGTAATTCCCCTTACAAAATCTGGGATCAATGTTTTATTGGTCCTACACTTCCAATATGCAATGAGAAGCGTATACTATTGTGATCACTATTACCAAATGTCTTTCCTATGTTCAAATTTTGTACCACATTTTCCTCCTTAGTAAGCAGGATCTAATATTTCATTTTCCCTCGTAGGTTCATGTGTCATTTGAAACAAAACAATGTCCTCAAAACATGCTATGCAACTTGGTCCTGATTTGTTTAGACCTATAGTTTTTATTCCCAATCCTGTTATGTTGAAATCCCCCCCCCCCCAACAAAACAGTTCTCTCCTGCACCCTCCTACTTATCTCTTCCTGCATCAACCTGTCAGTGTTTTCATTCTGGTCTGGAGGTCGGTAGAATGCCCAAACGCATGTTCAGCATATTCAGATATTATACTATATTCAAATATAGCATATTCAGATACCTGATAGCTATAGGATTTCAGGCCACATGCTCACCTCAACAACACTCCATATGATTCTCGCATGCTAAATGAACGTTATGGGCATTAAATGATCGCATATTTTAGTCCAGGCGTCCTGAAACCCAAATGAGCAGCTAACAACA
This sequence comes from Ashinkailepas kermadecensis, assembly GCA_034440615.1. Lineage (NCBI taxonomy): Eukaryota > Metazoa > Arthropoda > Thecostraca > Neolepadidae > Ashinkailepas > Ashinkailepas kermadecensis. Next base: position 52,616 of record JAOTOM010003281.1, read on the forward strand.
CAATTCCCGGGTCTATGTTTGTAAAGAACTAAGAACACAAAACCTAACAATTTGAGAGATGCCTGAGCAGCCCTGCAAGTTAAGCATATTTCAAGATATATACTTGATATACAAATTGTCCTGGATGGGGGTGGCAAATATGCACTAGAGCCTTCCCCAGCTGTCCAGGCTGGAGCCGCGTCACGTTTCAATTGGTCATGTGCTTCCAGTCCCCCCTCCGTGCCCGCCCGTGTGTAAAGTGATGCACGACACGACTAACTTTGGTCAGAATATGCATACAAATCTCGGGATGGTCATAAACCTTATGGAGGACAATTCTACAGGGGACGAGTGGTCTAGGGGTAAGATGCTCGTCTCGCAATCGAAAGATTGTGGGTTCGAATCTCACCTGTCGCTACTCTTCGCCCGCGACCAATCGGCGTGAGAGATTGGCGACGCTATATGACTCAACGGTCGACGTGTCGTAAAACCAATAACCAACGAGGACAATTCTACCCTAGAACAGCCACATAATTTTGCTCTGTCTTCAGGCTGTCCGTGCAATGACCCTACCACGGTTTCCGAACAAGTGAAGGAGTCCGCTTCAAATGACAACATGCAGAAAGGAGGAAATCTGCAAAAACACCACGCCATCCAGACTATTCGAAGACAACACCAATGTGACACCTGTGAAAAGCGGTTTACCTGCGAATCGTACCTGAAGGTACACCGCCTGATCCACACGGGTGAGAGACCATACCCATGTGACACCTGTGGCAAGAGGTTTAGGAGGAAATCGAACCTGAATACACACCGCCGCATGCACACGGATGAACGACGATACCAATGTGACACCTGTGATAAGCGGTTTACCTGGAAATCGAACCTGAAGGCACACTGCCGCATCCACACGGGTGAGAGACCATATCTATGTGACACCTGTGGCAAGAGGTTTAGCAGTAAATCGAGGTTGAAAATACACCGCCGCATGTACACGGATGAACGACGATACCAATGCGACATCTGTGATAAGCGGTTTACATGCGAATCGTACCTGAAGGTACACTGCCGCATCCACACGGGTGAGAGACCATATCCATGTGACACCTGTAGCAAGAGGTTTGCGACGAAAAGGAACCTGAAAGTACACCTTCGCGTCCACACGGGTGAAAGACCATACCCATGTGACACCTGTGACAAGAGGTTTACGTGCAAATCGCACCTGGAAGTACACCGCCGCATCCACACGGATGAAAGGCCATACCGATGTCACACTTGTGACAAGAAGTTTGCCCAGAAATGTTACGTGATCGCACACCTCCGCTGGCACACGGGTGAAAGACAATATCAATGTGACGTCTGTTACAAGAGGTTTCCTTACAAATCCAACCTGATAGTACACCACCGCATCCACACGGGTGAAAAACCATACCAGTGCGATATCTGTGATAAGATGTTTGCGAAGAATGCGAGCCTGCGCAGACATCACCGTATCCACACGAGTGCAAGGTGATACCGACGTGACGTCTGTGACAAGAGGGTTTTGTGCAAAAAAACACCTGAAAAGCCACCACCGTTTTCGCATGTGTGAAAGGTCACACTTAGCTGACACCTGTGAACGATGTTTCCCGTGTTCCCGTATCTTCTATATGGAGAGTCATCGGATGCTTCCGAGCCGCGGTTGATGGTGACGGCTTACACTGCGAATGGACCATTATCGCTGCGACTGTTTCGACAGGGTATCCATGTATGCGTCAGTCTCGCAGCACGTTATTCCATCTGACCGAAGCTTACCCACACTGCAGTGGTGCCTGTTGAAAGTGTGTAATGCTTTAGTGGTCTGCAACATGACATCCTTTCACCAACAACGTGTCCGACGATACCGTTGTGATAGCTAATTGCAGAAGCTGTGTAGGTCGGGAACCACCATGGAACCGGTATACCGTAATGGGTGCTGTACAGAATGTATTCTGTCAGCGCCGTTGGTATATCATCAGGGTCGTTGTTTCATATACTTTTGGGTGGGCAAATGCCCCCTCAATGTTGCTTTGCCACCCCCCCCACACACCAATTCATGTCTGCCCCTTGCCTTGATGTATTCCTCCAACACTTTTCAAAAATCAACACCTGCGTATGCTATGCTTCATGCCATGCGATCTGAATGGTTCTTGTATAGTTCTTGCATGGTACTTTGTATAGTTTTTGTATGGTTGTTTGTTTAGTTCTTGTATGGTTCTTGGGGGCCGCGGTAGCTCAGTTGGTAGAACGTCGGACTCTTGATCGAAAGATTGTGGGCTCGAATCTCACAACCGACGAAATTTACCGAGTCCACCCGCGACCAATCTGGGTGAGAGGTTAGCGACGCTATATAACCTAGCGGTTGAATTCGTCGTAAAAGAACCCAAGGTTCTTCTTCTTGTATGGTTCTTTGGTGTGTCTGCGTTGAAGATATGTAAATATTGGTATGAAAATGGAATTCCACACTGTTTCGACTGAGAGCACCACCGTCGGACGTGGTCCGGGACCCTGTCGAGACACAGCTGTTATGCGGCGCAATGCTGTGCTGGCAGGCAGTCACGTCACTGTATAACGGAAATGGTTTTGGAGTTCAATGGCTAAGTGTGGATTGGACATCGCTGTGCGTGTGGTTCCACTGAGCGGCCCTGGGAAGTCAGTGGAGCTCGGTGTAGGTTGCTGGTGGAGCAGTGAGGCTCCCCGCGCCGTTGGCGAAGACGGCTGTGTTCTGCGAGCGAAGTCAGAGCGTACGGTTAGGTGGAGGAAAGCGTTTCGGTGGTGTGTCCTCTCGTGACCGGTGACTTGTCGTCGAAGGCGTGCAACTGAGCGTCCAGGAAGGGGAATCGTCCCCGTATGTGGACACGACCTCGAACTCATTTCATGGCGGGGGCCTGGGGTGCCTGGAAAATTGTATTTCCCTTGGTTTCGGGCACATTAGATTCCTCTCTAAAAGCATACAGGAATGTGTACCGTGCTGGTGACGGATAAGTTGTCCACACCAACTCTCACGCCTACGGCAGTGTGCTAGTAGTAGCGTGCAGTCTATGTATGCACCAAACATTCCTGTATGGGGGATTAGTTCAGTGTATGGCGTAGGTAAAACATCTACGGCCGATGGTATATCCAGGTAACTTTTACGTGATGAGCTAAGTGCAACAACTAGCAACCAGTGCGGCTGGAGGATAGATGTCTAGATGGGAACTGTTGTGTGACCGCCGCAGCCACCTAATGGTGGAAATGCGAAACATCCACAAATGCAAGACGTCCGATCAGCACGGTCCGCCACCTTCCGAACCTAAAACGACAGAGATAAATCCAGTAACCGAACACAGCAAAATTCATGGAGGGCAAGAATATCATAAGGTACGAATGCGGCCGAGGGAGTACTTGAAAAACCGGACGCCCTCCGCAGGGCGATCTGAGTACTACCCGAATTGACCTGCAGGTCCTTGCAGTATTAGATGCATTGCTGCGCTGATCATGATTATGAGTTTTAAAAAATGCGTGAAATAACCATGTACTAATATTAAAACAACGAAATTGATCCAAATTCGCACCGTATATATTTATGCCGCGGGCCTTCCTGAACAGGACTTTTCGGGAAGGTCCGTGTCCGATGTATATATAGTGCGAATATATAGTATATAGTATATAGCGAATATAGTATATATAGTGCGAATCTATTCATTTGCTTCAACATGAGCATAGTGTTATTTAACCCGTTTTTCTCGTCCTTGCAGCATATGAGGAACACTGAGATATAGCGTATTGGCCATTGAGGAACGTTACTGCGAATGAGGTGTTTGGTGGGAGACCAGGGACCCGACTAACATGTGATCTGCGGGTACGACAACTGACCCCCCAGTTACGGCCCCGGCCCCGACAGTCACAGGACCTTCCACATCGCTTTAGCGTTGGTGCGGGAGCCGACGCCAGTTCGGCGGAAACGATAGCCCCGTAGTGGTCAATAGACGTCGCCGCACCCTCCATACTGAATAAGTAATATTTAAATAGATTTGTAGGGGACGAGTGGTCTAGGGGTAAGAAGCTCGTCTCAATCGAAAGGTTGTGGGTTCGAGTCTCGCCTGTCGCTACTCTTCGCCCGCGACTAATCGGCGTGAGAGATTGGCTACGCTATATGACTCAACGGTCGACGTGTCGTAAAACCAATAACCAACCAAATATATTTGTACCTCTTCCACGACCATTGATGACGTTAGAGCTAGTCCCGTAACAACCTGTTTGTGCACATGTAACAATGGGAGACAACGCGGAGCATCTGCCACCAGATGGCAGTGCAGGCGACTGTGATACCGTGGCATGATGCGTATTGCTCGACCAATGTGAAGTATGCTAATGCTTGCCTACCGATGGGTGACGATCTTTCCTCGTAGTGCTGTTTTTCATGGTTTATGATTAGGGCAGTGCCTGTTGTTTGGCTGAAGTTAAGATATGTTGGATATCGGTATGAGTTCTAGGCAGGCACCAGAACGTTGTACGTACTTTTAGAGGATACCTTCCCCAGGAGCATATACACGGAGGACATTAGGGGCACCCTCCCCCCATGAAAAGGTGGTGCTCATTTTACCGGGAAAAGGCGCCCTTCCGGGCAGGCCACCGTAAAACCCGCCTCGCTCAAAGGATGTCCAAAAGGCTTCTCTGAGAGGAAACGGTACCCTCATGAAGGTAAAAGACGTCGGCAAAACGACAGAAGTTTAAGTACGTCCGAGTGCACCCCTCACGCGCGCTCAAGGAATTTTCAGCTGAAGGCGCACCTCCGAGGACTTCCGCAGTCGCGCAATTCGAAGGAAATGATGCTGCCCCCCCAGAAGAGTGCTCACGCCCATGAAAATCCTAGATCCACCCTTGGCCTTCCCTTGTGCGCAATTATGAGATCCTCCGGTCGAAGTTAAGCTCGGAAAGCTCGTAATCCATGCACAGTTGTCAGTTTCAGTTATGAAGTTGCATAGTTTGATTGGGAAATTAGCCTTAGATAGAGGCACAGCCACAATTTTTGTTAAGAGGAGGGGTAATCCCCAAAAATATGACGAAACGAACACCATTTTCGGCGCGCGAATCGAGTTGAACATTACTGGTTTCGCGTGGTGAAAACATCAAAATGTCTTGCGTGATCAGTTTATTTTGGATGCTAAGGGGAGTGTATCGGTGTATTTTGGACGCTACGGCCCCCTCCCGTTGGCTACGCCTCTTCACCCAGGCAGGAATAATTTTGCAAGCTGTTATGCTCGGCTTTTGGACAGTTAATATTTATCTCCCACCTTTGTCCCGGACCATGAAGAAATGTAAGTGATCAGGTAAAAATAATCGTGCATGATATAATGAAATATGAAAGCAACAAGAAGGAGGGCCATGCATTATGTACGTAGCATTACACCAACCGCCGGGGACACCAGGTACACAATTCAAATCACATCACACAACGATGTACAGGTCTCATTAGTGACTGCTCCATTATGACATTATGCACCCACGGCTCATGGAGCCCCTCCGATGGCGTGGCGCGCCTCCAGACAAGTGCCACTATTAAATTCCTAGATTCGTCCTTGGTGTGCTTTACTCAGACGTTGACATTGCCTATCGGCAACACCAGTAACATAGCTGGGAAATCACCAACGCCACGTAATCGATTTCACCAAGCTTCTATTATTCCAATACCGCACTCTTCACAAGCCAAATGCATGGGCGCGGCCAACAATGCGAGCAATTCACGTCCTACTCGCATGTGTCGCCGCTCTGGCGGCTGTGTCTGGAAGCCTTCGCGCGACGTCTCCCATTCGACGTGTGTCGGTGATATTGAACCTGAAGCGGTTGTGATACAATTCTGGAAGATTACCGTCCTTTTCCATAATAATTTTGGGTAGGTGCCTACATGTCACCTTGCCTGAACCGAAGCTATTAACTGGCGAAGCACTAGGCGTTCTGTTTCCTCAGAATCCCATGTCATAAATATAGTGGTAACGTGTTCAGACCTAATACGAGCAACAAGGGCCCATGCAGGTTAGGTTTGTACAGTGAAGGTACCATAACCCTCAGAGGAAACTCGTCATCTCAACCAACATCGCCTCTCAAATTCCACAGAAACCATCCACAAACATCGCAGAAACCCATCAATGCCTGATTAAAGGGGCATGCACCATGTCCTCCGGTGTGATATAAATATGACCAATCCTTTCCTTCCTAATTTCTTTTGGTTGGAACAGTAGGGGGTTCAAGCTGAAGAGGTAACAAGTTGGACAAGGTATTTTATCCCCTTTTTATTTTGGGATGATTTCCAAAATATACTGGTGGTGTTCCAATCAATGTTTCAAGAATATTTTGTCTGCATAATGGGTTAATTTAGGTGGTGCAATGCAGCCCTAACACTATTTTGGATTTGGAAGCTAGAAATAAAGTACAAAAACCTCAGTGTATTAATAGGTTAAGCCCACCTTGCGTACTTTATATTGCCCTGATCTCAGGCCACTTGACTGAAGTGAAACAAATTTTATAAGAAGCTTCTCGTAATGGTTCTGTGTGCATGTCGAGGTAAAAATGATGATAGAAAATCATCAATGTTTAGAAGATCTGAAAACTTGCCCAATTTGGACCAGAATTTGCTGTGACCTCAGGTCACTGACCTGACCTGACTTTAGTAAAAACACCTGAGATGTAGGTGTTGGTGGCGCTGTCAAATTTCACCGACGTTCCAAGCTTGTTAAACAAGACCTTCGAGGTCGAAATCCATGTTGAGTATTCCTTAAAAGGTTGTGCCTTTGAAGATAAGTCTGAACATTCTGTTTCACCAGATTTTCTAGTACCTTGCAAACTATTAAGGTTAAACTGACTGGCCTGTACTTTCCAATACACTTCATACTTCCCTTTTTGAAAATTGGTACAACGTTTGCATTTCTCCATTCTTCAGGTGCTTCAGAATATTCCATAGACCGCCTAAAAATGATACATTGAGGAACTGCTCAACCTTTAACACACTCTACTAAGGTTCTAGCAAAGATATCATATGGTCCAGAAGCTGCATTAGGTTTTATACTCGGCAACTGTTTTTCTACAGCTTGTATAGTTATTGTAAGATCCTCCAGCCTATCACCTGTCATGGCATGACCTTCGGTTGTTTCTATTGTACCATAATTACCTTGAGTAAAGACTGATCAGAATTGCTTACCTAGGGATTCCACAATATCACAATCATAAGACATAAAGACATAAAAGATCAGTGCAACTATGAGCCACAAGGGCCCTTCTTGGTTGCACTCTGTACACTGAACCAGTTGTCCATCAAATGTGTTGATCAACTCTCCCTGGAATATAGAAAAACAAGCCCCCTATTCTTATAATGATTGTCTATGCTGTTCTTAAAGATGTTCAGTGTGTTGCTACTGACAATGGTTTCTGGCAGCTCGTTCCAGTGTTCTACTACCCTGTTGGTGAAGAAGGACTGTCTTAACCTTGTCCTGCTGTGATTAACTTTAATTTTGAATTGATGACCTCTAATTGCATCATTTCTGTTAAATTCAAACAGTTCCCTGAGATAACCCTGTTCCTGACCATGAACAAATTTAAAGACCTCGATGAGATCTCCTCTCAGCCTTCTATATCTAAGTGAAAACATATTCAATTTCTTCAATCTTTCCTCATATGCCAGGTTGCCCATACCATTCACCATTTTTGTTGCCCTCTTTTGTACTCTCTCTAAAAGCCAACAATCTTTCTCATAACTAGGGGACCAAGCTTGGACACAGTATTCCAAATGTGGCCTGACATATGCACAGTAAAGCTTCCTGATGACCTCCTCACTTTTGTATGACACATTCCTCTGTATTGCCCCAAGCATTCTTAATGCCTTCTTCCTGGCTTCTTTGGTCTGTTCTGATGCCCCAAATTTTGTGTTCAAAATAACATCTAAGTCCTTGGTTCAGAGATTCCAACGGAGCCCACTGTTAAATTCCTCGGCGTCGTTCTGGACAACCGACTTACGTACAGGCATCACTTTAGGTTGCTTAGAGATAGGTGTTTTAAGTATATGAATGTTCTGAAAGTGGTTGCGCGTACGTCGTATGGGGCCGATAGACCAACCCTGCTGCAGCTTTATCGCTCCCTGATTCGGTCAAAATTAGACTACGCATGTTTTGTGTACGACGGCGCAGCTCTGACCACCAAACGAACATTAGACACGGTACACCACTCAGCACTCCGTATCTGCACCGGCGCCTTTCGCACCACACCGATTTCTAGTCTATTGGTAGAGTCTAACGAGCCAGCGCTTCCTATGCGTCGGGAACTGCTCGGTATGCGTTATGCCTGCAAGCTGCGTCAGTTCCCTAATCACCCAACGTACCGTTCCGTGTTTTCGCGAAGCGTTCTGGCTCTCTTCAGAAGACGACGGCCTATGAGCTCTGTTCCCTTCTGTGTCAGGATTCGCACACTATTCGAGGACAGCGGAATACAATTACGCGGAGTGATGCGCGTCAGAACGATAAAATTCCCTCCCTGGACACTGGCATCTCCAGAAATTGACACTTCGCTGTCATATCTCAAAAAGTGCGAAGTCGTTCCAGAAGAATTCAGACTAAGGGCACTTGAGTTGATGGCATCCTACAACCATTGTACACACACTTACACAGATGGATCCAAGACCGAGTCTGGTGTTGGGTGTGCGTTTGTAATGGGCACAGTCGTCAGGACGTTTTCACTTCCACCACATGCATCTGTATATACATCTGAGTTGGTTGCCTTAGACAAGGCATTGAGTTTCATTGAGACATGTGATGACACGCGGCATATAATTTACACCGATTCTCTTAGCAGTCTCATGACTATAAATGCGTTTTATCCGTCGAACCCACTTGCACAAGATATTTTACGTAGGATTACATTGCTGACCTGCGCTGGAAAATCGGTTATTCTATGTTGGATTCCGAGCCATGTGGGAATCCGTGGGAACGAGGCCGCGGATGCTGCGGCGAAACGAGGTGCACGGGCCCCGTGCACACGTTCCCTGCCCCTCCCTGCGAGGGACTTTTACGCGTATGTGAAGGGATTTATTCTCAGTAAGTGGCAGGCAAGCTGGGACTGCCTAGCAAACAACAAGTTGAAAACTGTAAAGCCCTGTATTGGTGACTGGGCTTCATCCTCTCAGCGAAACAGACGTCACGAGGTTTCTCTGTGTCGCCTGCGCGTGGGACATACCTATGCAACACACCGATATCTTCTGGGTGGTGGCGAGCCGCCGCTGTGCCCGAAATGCACGGCACCATTGTCTGTGCGACACATTTTAGTGTCATGTCCCCGGCTTGCCCACGAACGGAGACGTCACTTTGGACGTTCCCCTGTCTCGCTTCGGGAAGTATTAGGGGATGAGTCGGACATTGTTCAATCAGGAGAGCTTTTTAAATTCCTCTTGAAAGTTGGGTTTTCCGTGATTTACACCAGTCATTAACATGCTGCTGCAAACATGGCTAGCACTAGTTTTATTATGAACAGATTCGACATCGTCGTATAACTCGTTATCCGAACTGACGTTCACTCGCTCTTACGTTTAAATGACTGAGTTATGGGCGCGAAATGACCTATGCAGTCGATGCGCCCCTAAACCACAATAACTAACTAGGGGACCAAGCTTGGACACAATATTCCAGATGTGGCCTGACATATGCACAATAAAGCTTCCTGATGACTTCCTCACTTTTGTATGATACATTCCTATTTATTGCCCCAAGCATTCTTAGTGCCTTCTTCCTGGCTTCTTTGGTCTGTTCTGATGCCCCCAATTTTGTGTTAAAAATAACACCTAAGTCCTTCTCCTGCTGAGTCACAGATAGTACTTGGCCATCCATCAAGTATGGAGCCTTGATATGCTTCCTACCTACATGCATGATTTTGCACTTATCAAAATTAAATTTCATTTGCCATTTTTCGGACCACTTCACAAGCTTGTCTAAGTCTTTCTGCAGCAAGACCTGCTCATTGTGCCCTGTTATTGCCCTAAAGACCTTCAAATAATCTGCAAACTTCAAAACCCTACTGCTTAGGCCACTTTCAATGTTATTTACAAACATAATGAACAGTAGTGGTCCCAGTACTGACCCTTGGGGGACTCCACTAAGAACATTTTGCCATGATGATTTTGTACCATTTAGCATTACTCTCTGCTGTCTATCTGAAAGCCACAACCCTATCCATTTTAGGATGTTACCCACAATACCATGGGCCTGAAGCTGCATCATTAACCGTTTATGAGGTACCTTGTCAAAGGCCTTGCTAAAGTCAACATATGCTACATCAACCTGATTTCCCTTATCAAATTGTTCTGTAGCAACATTAAAAAAGTCCAAGGGATTTGTGAGACACGATCGCCCTTTTCTAAACCCATGTTGAGTATCTTGAATCACTCTGTTTCCTTCCAGAAAGCTAACTATTTTATCCTTGATAATTGATTCAAGTACCTTGCAGACTAGTGATGTGAGGCTTACTGGCCTATAGTTTTCAACTTTCCCTCTTTCTCCTTTCTTGAAAATAGGAACTACATTTGCCCATTTCCAATCGGTTGGAATTTCATTTTGTGAAACTGATCTACAAAATATTATACTGAGTGGAATTGCCAATTCTTTTTCAGCTTCCCGCAATACCCTAGAATAGATTCCATCAGGTCCTGCTGCCTTGTTTGGCTTTATTTTCCTGACATAATTCAAAACAACATCACTGTCGATGAAATCAACATCATGTAACTGATCACCTGTTGCTGGGCTGTGGTTCACAGTTGGCAGATTTGTCACATCCTCCAATGTAAACACTGATTTAAACTGCTTGCTCAATTCCTCAACCATCTCACTATCCTTACTCATTATAATCCCATTTACTTCCAGTGGACCAATTGTGCTTGAAACTTTACTTAGCTTGTAGAAACTACAGAACTTTTTACTGTACCCATTACAGTTCCTAGCCAAATCCAATTCTTTTGCTCGCTTTGCTGCTCTGGTTTTCTGTTTCACAGCGTCTCTAGCTTTTTGATACAACCTTAGATTTACTATATTTGAAGCTTCCTTGAATACTCTAAATGCATCTTTCTTAGCGTTAATTGCTTTTGTCAAATCTGGTGTAAGCCATGATGGCTTTCCTATTCTTCTTTTGCGCCTTTGCTTTTTGGGGACATGCCTAATCTGAATTTCCCTCAAGTAAGATTTGAACTTTTCCCACATTTCACAGGCATTTAAATCGGTGAATTCTTCTTCCCATTTTATGGCACTTAAAGCTGCTCTCATGCAGTCAAAGTCTGCCCTGTTAAAATTTGGAACCTTTGCCAAAGTATCCTTGATCGTCCCTGCTACATGTGCCTTGAATCTCACTATGTTATGGTCACTTCTTCCCAGAGTTTCTCCTACAGTCAAGTCTTGAACTAAATCACTTAAATCCGAGAAGACAAGGTCCAAGAATGAGCCCTGCCTAGTTTGTTCTGTTACAAACTGGTGTAAGAACAGGTCCTCTTCAAGGCATTTCCTAAACAGTTTACATGCTGGGGAGCCAACACCAACATTTTCATATCCTTTTATATTAAAGTCACCAAGAATAAGGCATTTCCTCTGAAAGTTTCTACTGATTTCCTCACAAATCACCTTATCAAGCTCCAGTTGCTGAGAATGTGGCAAGGTTCCTGATCGGTACAAAGCTCCTATTCTCAGTTTGTTGCTGTTGCCTTTTCCCACAGAAACATCAAGCCAAATGGACTCCACAGGCACATTTTTTACCCCATCTGCTACTTTTTGAGAACTGAATAAGCTATTCACATAGAGCATTACACCACCCCCTTTCACTGCTGGACCCCTATTGCATGAAAACATATTGTATCCCTGGATCTCATAGTCCTGCAAGTTATCCCCAAAATACCCATCACTGACTCATGCCTCAGTAATGCAAACCAAATCTGGTTCCCCATCAGCAACATAACACTTGAACTCGTCAAATTTGGATCGTATACTCTGAGCATTAAGCATCATACACTTAAGAAATGTTCCATAACCATCTTTGGTTTTTCATGCTGAGTAGCTCTATCATCTCTGGATGAGCTACCACTCTGCCCCCTTGATCTACTGCCATCCCTATTTGCTGACTGAGGTTCTATTGCCTATGCTGTCACTATTGGCATATTCATGAGATGGTAATGCCACTTCCTCCCTCCCCACCCCATTATCTAGTTTCCCTGAAGGACATGTTCATACACTTTACTTAACACTTGCACCCCCTTCTCGGAGAAGTGCAGGCCATCCCTTTGATATAGGTCCCATGAACCATAAAACCTGCACCACTTGTCAACAAAGGTCAAACCTAACTCATTGCAGAGCCTACCCACCAAATCATAAACCACTATTTCCCAATGTACCTCCAGTGGTCCTATACTACACTTTTTGGCCTTAAATTTGTAGAAGCTAAATAATCTCTTAGCATTACCTGCTGAACATTCTCGAGCTAATTAGATTTCAGCCAGTCTTTTAAATGCCCTAACACACCTCCTAACTTTATTTCTAGCTATTTTATATGATACAAGGTTTACCTCAGAGTCGGCATCTTTTAGTTTCTTGAATGCCTGTTTATTTGACTCTAGTAAATGTTTACTTCCCTTGTCAGCCATGAAGGTTGCTTAACCCTGGTTAATCGGATTTGCCTTTTGGGAATGAACCTATCCTGACCTTGAACTTGTTTTATCTTTTATCGTTCTCCACGTTTTATAAGCATCTAAGTCCTTCAATAAGTCTTCCCAATGAATTTAATTCAGGAAGATCCTGAACTCATTGTAATGTCCTTTAACAAAATTTGGAATAAATGCTTTATTGGTTCCTACACTTCCAACACACAATGATAAGCGTATAATGTTGTGATCACTATTACCAAAGGTCTCCTATGTTCACATTTTGTACAACATTTTAATCATTAGTAAGCAAGATCTAATATTTCATTTTCCCTCGTAAGTTCATGGGTCATTTGAAACAAGACATTTTCTTCAAAACAAGCCATGAACCTTGTTCCTGATTTGTTTATACCTATATTTTATATTCCAAATCCTGTTATGTTGAAGTCCCCTCCACCCCAAAACAAAAACAGTTATCTCCTGCACTCTCCTACTTATCTCTTCCTGCATCAACTTGTCAATGTTTTCATTCTGGTCTGGAGGTCGATAGAATGCCCAAACGCATATTCAGCATATTCAGATATACTATATTCAAATATAGCATATTCAGATACCTGATAGCTATAGGATTGCAGGCCATATGCTCACTTCAACAACACTCCATAGGATTCTCGCATGCTAAATGAACGTTATGGGCATTCAATGATCGCATATTTTAGTCGAGTCGTCCTGAAACCCAAATAAACAACTAACAACACAATTCCCGTCTTTATGTTTGTAATGAACTAAGAACACAAACATAACAATTGGAGAGATGCCTAAGCAGCCCGGCAAGTTAAGCATATTTCAAGGTATATACTTGATATACAAATTGTCCTGGATGAGGGTGGGAAATATGCACTTGAGCCTTCCCCAGCTGTCCAGGCCGGAGCCGCGCCACGTTTCAATGGGTCATGTGCTTACAGTCCCCCCTCCGTGCCCGCCGGTGTGTAAAGTGATGCACGACACGACTAACTTTGGTCAGAATATGCATACAAATCTCGGGATGGTCATAAACCTTATGAAGGACAATTCTACCCTAGAACAGCCACATCATTTTGCTCTGTTTTCAGGATGTCCGTGGAATGGTCCTAACACGGTTTCCCAACGAGTGGAGGAGTCCGCTTCAAATGAGAACATGCAGAAAGGAGGAAATCTGCAAAAACACCACGCCATCCAGACTATTCGAAGACAACACCAATGTGACATCTGTGACAAGCGGTTTGCCTGGGAATCGTACCTGAAAGTACACCGCCGTATCCACATGGGTGAGAGGCCATATTCATGTGACACCTGTGGCAAGAGGTTTAGGAGGAAATCTGACCTGAAAAGACACCGCCGCATGCACACGGATGAACGACGATACCAATGTGACACCTGCGACAAGCGGTTTACCTGCCAATCGTACCTGAAAGCACACCGCCGCATCCACACGGGTGAGATACCATGTGCATGTGACACCTGTGGCAAGAGGTTTGCGACGAAAGTGAACCTGAAAGTACACCTCGGCGTCCACACGGGTGAAAGGCCCTACCCTTGTCACACTTGTGACAGGAGGTTTGCCCACAAATTGCACCTGAATGCACACCTCCGCTGCCACACGGATGAAATACAATACCAAGGTGACACCTGTGACAAGAGGTTTACGTGCAAATCGCACCTAAAAGTACACCGTCACAACCACACTGGTTAGATGCCATACCCATGTGGCGCCTGTGACAAGAGGTTTATGTGCAAATCGCAACTGAAAATACACCGGCGCAACCACACAGGTGAGAGACCATATCCATGTGACACATGTGACAGGAGATTTGCGTCCAAATCGAGCCTGGAAGTACACCGCCGTATCCACACGGATGAAAGGCCATACCCATGTCACACTTGTGACAAGAGGTTTGCCCACAAATGGCACCTGAACGCACACCTCCGCTGCCACACGGGTGAAAAACCATACCAGTGCGATACCTGTGATAAGAGGTTTGCTTGCAAATCCAACCTGGTAGTACACCTCCGCATCCACACTGGTGAAAAACCATACCAGTGCGATATCTGTGATAAAACGTTTGCGTAGAATGCGAACCTGCTCCGACATCACCGTATCCACACCAGTGGAAGGTGATACCGACGTGACATCTGTGACAAGAGGGTTTGGTGTAAAGTACACCTGCAAAGACACCACCGTTTTCGCATGTGTGAAAGGTCACACTTAGCTGACACCTGTGAACGATGTTTCCCGTGTTCCCGTATCTTCTATATGGAGAGTCATCTGATGCTTCCGAGCCGCGGTTGATGGTGACGGCTTACACTGCGAATAGACCATTATCGCTGCGAATGTTTCGACAGGGTATCCGTGTATGCGTCAGTCTGGCAGCACGTTATTCCATCTGACCGAAGCTTACCCACACTACGGTGGTGCCTGTTGAAAGTGTGTAATGCTTTATTGGTCTGCAACATGACATTCTTTCACCAACAACGTGGCAGACGATACCAGTGTGGTGGCAGATTGCAGAATCTGTGTAGGTCGGGAATCACCATGGAACTGGTATATCGTAATGGGTGCTGTACAGAATGTATTATGTCAGCGCC
Source organism: Ashinkailepas kermadecensis (assembly GCA_034440615.1). Classification (NCBI taxonomy): domain Eukaryota; kingdom Metazoa; phylum Arthropoda; class Thecostraca; family Neolepadidae; genus Ashinkailepas; species Ashinkailepas kermadecensis. Next base: position 67,872 of record JAOTOM010003281.1, read on the forward strand.
GTTGGTATATCATCAGGGGCGTTGCTTCATATACTTTTGGGTGGGCGAATGCCCCCGCAATGTTGCTTTGCCCCCCCAACGATTTCGCGAAGCGATTGAACGAACCTTTGAACGAACCTTTGAACGATTTAACCTTGGTCCCATGGAGTGCCCCCATCCCCATCCCACCTCAATTCATGCGTGCTCCTTACCTTAATGTATTTCCCCAACAATTTTCAGAAATCAACACCTGCGTATGCTATGCACCATGCCATGTGCTCTGAATGGTTCTTGTATGGTTCTTTGTACAGTTCTTGTATGATTCTTTGTATAGTTCTTGTATGGTTCTTTGTACGGTTCTTTGTATGGTTCTTGTATGGTTCTTTGGTGTGCCCGCGTTGAAGATATGTAAATATTTGTATTAAAATGGAATTCCTTCATCGTCCACCCTGATTGGTTATTGGCGTTAGTCGCACACCGACAGCACTTGGCAGACCCAGCACGCACCTTTGGTCCCTTTGCTGTTGGATCATTGCGGTGATGGGCGAGGAATTCGCCACCGGATAAGCCAGCTTTCAACGGCGTTTTCACGCGCGCACTAGCAGGAAGTAATCGTCATGACATCCCAATGTCGAGGTCAGGCCATAATAATTATGTCGATCTGGAAGCCTGAATTGGTCAAACCGGAGATTTGACCAATTTAGTATATGAATAAACAAACAGAGTACGTACAATTACCTAATACGACAAGTTTTGTGACTAGTAACAGCTTGCTTATGCACAAACCCTGAAAATGTACACGTACATCCGTGTCTGGGACGTCATCTAGTTGGAAATCTGGAAGTCAGACCAACCGAGACTGACTTCGGAGGCAAACTCGATGACAACACCTGTTTGTTGAATTCAGCGGCCTTCAAATGCCAAATTTTCCGAGCATTCGACCATTTTGATCAATATCGCCTGCCAACTACAACTGCGGTAAGTGATTGGCCCTTTTTGATAGCTGGGAGGAATCATAATCCACGTTTCAAAAAATGACATCATTTGCGCTCTGAATGCATCATTTATTGCTGAAATATGTCCGGCAAACCAGCAAACAAGTTTGTGTCCGACGTCCATATTTTGAACGTTTTGTGGTTTTTTGGGGTGCTGTAAGCAGCTCATTATTTGTTTTTTCTTGCGAGTAGGATATTCAAAGACAAGGGCCCACCTCCCAGTCGGGGTTATTCAGGTAGGTATACAGCGACATTTAAAAACGTAGGCTCATGTGGTGCAGTGCAGAGTGGACGCCATTGCAACTGTAAACAAACCGCTTCTAAAGTGGAGATAATTTAATATTTTCGGGAGCATCAAGATGGAATCTTAGCATCTGGATATTATGTATTTCCATATTTATTCACAATACTGGTACTTCACAACCATAAAATAAAACGCAAAATGAAAAATATTAATCCGCATGATACATATCACCACTTCATCCCCAATATTGTATATTTGCCGGTGATGCAACGGAAAATTTATGTTCTATCCGACAACTCCTACCCCCTCGGCCATGGTGCCAAACGCGGCCAGATTGGCTAATTGTTTTTGTGTCTCGAATGATTCTTTCAAACAGTGCCCGCAAGTTAAATATGTTTGCTGAGTTTTATATTTAATTTATTATTTTATTGTAAAAAATTCTGGACCATTTCACCTCTACAGATAAAGTACATATATTTCAATTATATGCCCTTCACACTAGACAAAGCCATTGACTTTGCATCCCGGTGCTTATTGGCCGCCGTGAAACAGGCTATTATAACATGACAGAATGAAATAAGAAAGCAACAAAAAAGGAGTGCCATGCATTATGCACGAAGTATTACACCAACCACCGGGTACACCAGATACACAATTCAGATCACATCACACGACGATGTACAGGTCTCATCAGTGGCGGCTCCAGGGGGATAAGGGTGCCATGCCTCTCCCTCAGGTAGGTTGAGAACAAGGCGCCTTCCATGCAAAGCACCACCAGGGGCCAAGTCCTTCAGCTGGGCCACCAGCAAGGCGGTATAATCTATCAAAGTGTGCTCCAGGGGTGGATGAAGGATTGGGACTTGGGGCATGTGCCCCCCCCCACCTCATGGAAAGGTGCCCACCTCGACCGAGAAAAAGCACCGGCGGAAGGTCTGAGACTACCCATCCCTCTACCTCATTCAGCTGACTTTTCAGCCCAGGGTGCCCCTCTAAGGGGAATAAGGCGCCCTCTTTGAGAACAAACAAACGCACGCCTTCAGTATTTTCGATTGCACCACGGCTCATGGAGCCCTTCAGATGGCGTGGCGCGCCTCCAGACAAGTGCCACCATTAAAGTCCTAGATTCGTCCTTGTTGTGCTGTACTCAGACGTTGATATTGCCTATCGGCAACACCAGTAACTTAGCTGGGAAATCACCAACACCAAGTAATCGAATTCACCAAGCTTCTATTATTCCAATACCACACTCTTCACAAGCCAAACGCATGGGCGCGGCCAACAATGCGAGCAATTCACGTCCTACTCGCATGTGTCGCCGCTCTGGCGGCTGCGTCTGGAAGCTTTCGCACGATGTCTCCCATTCGCTCTGTCGGTGATATTGAACCTGAAACGGTTTGGACACAATTCTTGAAGATTACCGTCTATTTCCATGATAATTTGGATAGGTAGGTACTACATATCACCTTGCCTGGAACAAAGCTATTAACTGGCGAAGCATTAGGCATTGTGCTTCCTCAGAATCCCATAGTCACAAATATAGTGATAGCGTGTTCAGAACTAATAAGATCAACAAGGGCCCATGCGGGTTAGGTCTGTAAAGTGAAGATACCATAATCATCAGAGGAAACTCGTCATCCCAACCAACATCGCATCCCAAATTCCACATAAACCATCCCCAATGATCGCTGAAACCCATCAATGCCTGCTTAAAGGGGCATGCAACATGTCCTTCGGTGTGGTATAAGTCTTGCTAATCCTTTATTTCCTAATTTATTTTGGTTGGAACATTGGGGTGTTCAAGCTAAAGAGGTAAAAAGTTGGACCAGGTTTTTCATCCCCTTTTTACTTTGGTATAATTTCCCAAATATACTGGCGGTGTTTCAATAATACTACATGTTTCAAGAATATTTTGTCTGCATAATGGGTTAATTTAGGTGGTGCAATGCAGCCATAACACTATTTTGGATTTCGAAGCTAGAAATAAGTTACAAAAACCTCAGCGTCTCAATAGGTTAAGCCCACCTTGCGTACTTTATAGTGACCTGACATCATGCCGCTTGACTGAAGTGAAACAAATTTTATAAGAAGCTTCTCCTAATGGTTCTGTATGCATGTCGAGGTAAAAATGATGATATAAAAAACATGAAAGTTTAAAAGGTCTGAAAACTTGCCCAATATTGACTAAAATTTGCCGTGATCTCAGTTCACTGACCTGACCAGTAAAAACACATGAATCTAGGTCTTGGTGGCGCTGTCAAATTTCACCCACGTTCCAAGCATGATTTAAATATCTCTCCATGTGTTTCAGTTAGCGATCTTGATACATTTTCGGAGGTGATCGCCTTTGACCTGAGGTAGGACAATGACCACGCATGACCTGGGGTAAGAAGTTTTACCCCGGACACAAAAATGAAGGAAAAGCTACTACAAATTTTATTCCCATTTTCCCGGTGTCGCGTAGAAACCTTCGAAGGATGGGGGCGCAATAACACCCCTCCCGGACAGGGCGGGTTAACGCTGGGTTTGCACAGCGAAGCCGTTACTCCGCCTTGATTTGGTGCTAGCCTCGTCCTGGTGGCGATAAGGTAACCACTGGTTGCTGCGACTGTGCTATATTAACTGAACTTCAGCTGATACCAGTGGCAGTGACGGTGAGACTCACTCGTGGCGTAAATATGAAATGCATGCTGGATTCTTTCAAGCCCCTTCAAGGTGCCTTTGAGCAGCTGCTCCCCATATTGTTCTGCAAGCGAAGGTAACATTTTTCCAATCATATTACCGGTGTATTGCTGATGCTAACCTGAAACTGAACCAGTCGCCTTGCTTGCAGACCATCCACCCGACTTGAAAGTTAAACAAGAGTCCGTGGCATTTTCGGAGAAGAATTCGTCTTCAGACATCAGTCCATGTTCTGCGGAAGGTACACTCTGATTAGTACAGACTTAGCCTATTTGTTCTCACATAGTGCTTTCCTGTCATTATTCGCCATACACTGTAAAAAATGGTTAGGACTTTTGCAGCTAATTGCATGCTAAGTGACTGCTTCAAACAATGCTTTTCCCTTAGGATGCTAGTAACAAGCATAAGGATGCTAGCAACAAGCACCATATGTGCTATTCGGCTGGAGGCGGCTAATTCTAGCCTGCAGATGCTAGACGGCAAGAATGAGGATGCTCGATCTTAGCAGTCATGAGTGTTGTGCCAAGCAGTCCAGAATAATGCAACTGCTTATATCTAGCACTAGTCGGTTTTACAGCGGCAATTTTCTCTCCCGTCTAGTCGCTTTTCATCCTTCCATGTCATTCCTTGCTTCACCTAAACATTCCAGACATGAACCAAAAAAGTACATCGAAGAACATTTATCATTAACAAGAATTGATTTCACTCCATTTTCTCAGCTTTTTCATTGACAAAACGTGTTTCTTGGTGGTGAGAATAAAACGTTTTTAGACTGATTGGCTTAGTATAATTTTCCTTAAACCATTTTATATTCCGAAACCTATATCCCAGTACGCGGCAGGCAACAAATCAGTCGGTGCACGAGCGTCGTACTCGTGTGGTGTGTTGTGTGAATATTTATTAGTTGTGCGGCGTGAGCATGTCGGCATTATCAGGTATGGATTTATAAACTTGGTTCACATCGATTAAGTGTAATTTTGTTATCATTTTATCTACCGTTGCTCAGGAAGTTGGCTTATAACCGCATCCTTCGCTAATTTAACCACAGCGCCAATCTGTCATCTGGCAGTCATCCGTCGGCCCCCGGATACCGTAGAGCTGAGTGCAGTCTCGACGTAAATTAGAAAACGTATTGCAATTTGCTGATATTCGTAAGTTTAATTCTACTTATTTCAGCAGCGTTAATATTAAAACCTATTTCGTTATTAAAACTTATGTGAGAATTAGATCTGGTGGTCGCTGTTAATTTATGCAGATCACTATGCCGGGTCTTCTCCCTCTATCTTGTTCCTGAGACCACGTCACCTGGGAGCAAATTTCCGCTGTAAAACCGACTACTGTTACGGTCCGTGTTTTTTGGCGGGAGTTTGAGCACTCTGGCTGCTTACAGTTAACAGTTGGGGAGTTAATATAAGCAGCGTAGAAAAATGGCGTGAATATTAGCACCTTAACGCTGCTTAACGAAAAAACTGCGCGAACATTCGTCCATTTTGGTTTGAGAATCGATGGCGTGCGGATCGGTGCAATCGTGCGCCAAGATTAAAGCGAAGAAGAGCAGTCTCTCTGGGATCAAGAGAACCTCTGGATCCAGAATCACATGCCTGACATAGTCTGCACAAGGTGGGTGTGTCTTGACAGCAAATGTTTTTCCACATCCCTGGTATCAAAGTGATTATGTCAGCATCTTGCCAACCTCGCTGCATACACCCCTGAAATTACGGGCGCTGGATGACTTACGCAGTTGGTCCAACCTCAAGCTACACTCACTAACATACTTGAGCTTGACAACACATAGTACCTGGCATGCTTAGCTAGGCATATGCGTTATTGCCATGGGACAAACAAGCTGAAATGTAATTTTTGCATCATTATTCATCTATGGACCCTGAGAAGCGGAGTGGGCTATGCCAGTTGCAGCCTATTCTGTGGGCCCCCAAAAAAATCATTTCTCCGATAATGGCTTTTGGGTGGTTTATTGTGCTGCTCAGAATTTATTAGCTGAAAGAAAGTTAGCCTGGGTTATCCTGGATATAGCAGAGGCTGGATTATCACCACCCATTGTTGCTACCAGATAATTTTATAGGCTTAACCGAGATGGGCCACATTGCTTTAACACGTTATGACTGTATAGCATTATTATGGATTGTATTTGTTCATAATTATGTAGCCATGGAGCCAGTGGATCTGCTTTTTACGTCACCATTTGTTCATGACTGGCACTGTGCCATGTAAGACTGAACTGTGATAAATGTGGAGCTTGCATAAAAAAAGAAAATAAATTGTCTGGGTTAGGTTTCGCTGCGTGCGTTCGGACTCCCAGAGGACCGCCGTTCCCAGGCCGAGGAGCGCGTTGCGCTGATAAGTTCGAGGGAGGGGTACGCTGGAACCTCCAAGGGAGGCGTCCTTCGGGTCATAAGGGGCGCCAATTTCGCTTCCTCCCCATTGGATCAGTTCTTGCAACATACCCTGGCTGGCAACGCCACTACCTCTCGCCGATTTGCTACCACCTGCCAGTTGTTCGACTCAGGGGTGTTGTTTTATATACATTTGAGGGGGAACTGCCACCTCAATGTGAGCCAATGGAATGTGCCCCCCCCCCCCATTAATTTTGGTCTGCCCATTGCCCTGGTGTACTCTGCCCCGTCCAGTCATTTCAAGATAAAGAGATAAAGACTCAAGATAAAGATCATCAAGATGTCAGCATCGGGGGGTCAACCCTTGGGGAGAGGTGGGCTCCCTCTCACAGATGCCTTCACTTCACACCACGACACCTTCTGAACGGAGCGTAATAAATCAATAAGGAAAGAACGGTAAGGTTCCTTGATCAACTCTGTATCATGAAAGGCTGATACAATCCTCCTGAGATGGCTGAATCAATTGGAAAATTGTCAATACTAAATGCGTACTTGAACTCCCATGGGCGCATGGCCTAAAACCGGCCGCGTTTCCGTGTTTTTTACTTACCCGCCGCTAGGTGGGCTGATACGCAAACCGCCGTCGGTTTCCAATCCAGGCGTACATGATCCATGACGAAGGAGCACCCAAAATATAATAGATGAAACAATATTTTTTTAGACTTTCACGACGCAAAACCCTAAATTGCTGGCGTACATTGCGCGCTGGAAGCTTTCTCCTTTTTCCACATTATTTTGGTCGAGACCCCCTTAGCAAAATTATGGCTGCGCCACTGCAAAAAACACAGCTTCAATGCAAATTTGCCTATGCATATGCACGACACTATCAAGATGCATGGAGCAATCATGTCGGCAATGCAAAGGAAGCATGCGAAGAACGTCTCTCGATCAACCTTGTCAATGCACCAAGTAGCATTGTCTCACGAGCCCATACTTCCTCATGACGTATCACGGCGGCGTGGTATTGATGTATCGATGGTAAATATTGAGCAAGCTGCCGTTGACCTTGACCGTGACCTAATGAACAAAATCATGATAGAACTAACTTTTCCTGAAGTAGGATTTGGGCTGTCGGTCACAGGTTTCATATTTAAGTTGTCAGTTGCAGAAAATGATTGAGCACATTGACTTTCGCCGGACCGGGTGGGGAGAGGGGCTCCCCATCGTTTTTTTCCCCCGGAATTGGGGCCGAATGAGCTGATGCACAGTCGCGAAATTTCCGGTAACAATCTCGTACAAATTTAAGGTCACCAAAAGTCATTGGGATAGGTCAAAGTGTACAATCATCTGAATATTGCTTGTTGTCACGAAGTTACATTGTGGGCGCTGCATGACCGACGCAATCGATGCGCCCCTAAACTCCAATTACCAACCAACGAAGTCACATTGTGTTCATTGCTTGTAGGTGTGGGGGCAAGTGTTAGCCCTGTTAGCCATGTCTGGAGGGGGGAGGGCATTTTACACACCCGCGGATTGTGAAAAACGTCGCTGGCGCGCTGATATTTGCCACATTGGTGTGGCAAATTTCGGTGCGCACATTGGTGTGGTCATCTACGGTCAACGAGATTTTCAAGGTTAAGTGAGGTCAACTCCAAAAAAAAGTTCAATTAGACGTCACGCTTTAATGGATAAAAATGTTTCCAAGAAGCGTTCAGCGTTGGTTATCATTAGGGGTGCAAGAAAACGCATCAGATGATTACATTTTTTTTTTGATGACTTTAGATTTGCATTTTTGCCGATAAGGGCAAAAATATCAGATTCCTTGCAAAGTAATCATCTCTATGAGGCCAAGTTGAGTTAAATCAACGTTTCGCGGTCGATTCTGCCCATCATAGAAATAAAAATTGAAGGAAGTTTAAAACTCAAAATATCGAAAATTTCACAGTTTTAAAATGTCGATTATTGGGCAGGCAAAAATTAGGGTCATGGTCGATTTCGTCTTCCTTTTCTGACCCGAAATGATTTTTTCCTTTAAAATCACACCCAAAATGAACTCTCCAGGCCAGGGTGTGACAATCTGACCGGAAATGGGTAAGTGCTGTGCATTGCTTTTGTGTAGTGCGTTTCAATGGTGGCCGTGGTGGGCGGATTGGTGGTGATGTCCTGCGTGTGGGTGTTGTCAGTCCTGCTTTGTGTTGCTCTGGTATAGTAAGTATTATCCGTGTCCGATGTTCGTAGGGTGGTGACGGTGGGTGTATGGGGATGGGGTGGGTGCCGGTGGTCGCGCTGTGCGGTGTGGGCGTCGAGGAGGAGTTCAACGATCCGGTGAGGTGTGCCGTTTTGTCGTTTGTGCCGGTGCCTGTGTTGAGATGAGTGTCTTGCGTGTGTTTTGGGTGATGCGGGTGTCGTTAACAACGAGACAGCCTGTCTCTGACGTACGTGTTTTCCACGACTGGACGTCGGCGGCCGTGCGGGAGCTCGCGGCGGCTCCCGGTATTTTACACGCTTCCATGAATGCACGCCGGCGTCCGCCCGGCTGGTCTGCCACCCCTGCAGGGCGACACTGTCGGCGCGGTCGGGCGCCCATCGATGCGCCCCGTTTTCGTCCCGTGACCCCAGCCCGTCGCGGGGGCTCCGCCGCTGCCGGCGGGGGTGCACAATGGCCTGTGACTCCCTCGTGGGCATGCGCAACCACCTCACGCGACCCTGCACGGGTGGGGTGACCTTGGCGCCGGCCCGGCGACCATCGCCCCGGGCCGGCAGCGGCGGAGCCAGGGGCGGCAGTGGGGAGGGTCCGCCGGTCTCAGGCAGCGGGGAGAGTATTTCCCGCCACGTGGTGTGTCTCGCAAGCGGGGCCGGGCACCGCTGCCGTCTCCGCCGGCACAGCTGCTGCCGTCTCCGCCGGCACAGCTGCCGTCTCCGCCGGCACAGCTGCCGTCTCCGCCGGCACAGCTGCTGCCGTCTCCGCCGGCACAGCTGCTGCCGTCGCCACCGCCACCGTTAGAGCATAACACGGACTGGATATCCGCATGGATATCTGTTTGGTACGACTACCTGGGCGAATTGAACAGTTTGGTAAATATAAGCTGATACGTACTGGAACACTGATTGGCTCCCCAACTTTCCATCCAGCTTTCCCTGTGGAAGCCATAATTTAACAAGATAGTCATGTTCTTCTTTTCCGACCACAACCGTGCATCATACAATTATGAAATAGCTGATGCTGATGCATTTGTTTTCATTGTCTGAAAAACCTATGATGCCACCGTCCGCAACTATTTTGTCTTCACTTAATATGCACAACTACCCTTAATGTAAAACACATGATTGTATTCTGGTTGATGTTTGATGATTGATGAAACACTTCACTTCTGGAGCTAGATTCACTCCATTGTTATCAATTTCCAGTCATCAAACTGCAATAATCTGCAATCCAGATTATTGCAGTCACACTGTTGGGAATGAGATCGTAGACCTACTATCTATGATCACATTCATTAACTCATCCATCTACCTGCAGCTTCAGGAACCTAGATATTGATACCTACAAGCACGGGTGTCGTTTTGCGTACTTTCTGAATGGCTCAAGCCACTCAATCGTGATCTTGAGCCATCCCAATGCACACACACACGGTGACAGCTGAAGGACTAACTGAAATCCACTTCTCGACATTTTTTCTTCCCATTTTTTTTTTTTGGGGGGGGGGGGGGGTATTGCGTCGGCAGGTGTTAGGAGACAACCGGGGCAGAGCTTTTTCACATGACAATTTGCCCACGGTTTGGCACAGCAACCAGACGACGACGATGGACGATAATAGGCAAATCCGTGACCCCGTCATTTCGACGTTATTCTGACCATGACGGTTGATCTTGATGCCCTTCAAGTTGTGTTCGAGGCAGGCTGGTCCGTGTTAGGGCTTTCACCTGGCACCTCATATGTGACATTTTTTCCCACACGGCAGCGTTGCTTCACGAAGCCTTCATTTCGACCTTATTAAGGCCTTCAAGGTTGACCTTTAGACCCCTGATTTCTTCCAGGCAGACTGATTCAGATTATGAACTTTCATATGACGTGTATCTTGTGACATTCTATCGCATAAGTTACCGACGGGGAGGGGGGACGGTGGCGGCGTGGCGATGTGACATCCGCTAGTTGAGGAGTGTCGACGGCGGCCTAGTGATGTGACAGCCGCCAGTGGGGGGCGGGGGGGGGGGGGGGTCGACGGCGGCCTGGCGACGTGACAGCCGCCAGTGGAGGGGGAGGGGGCACTGGCGGATCTAGCCTACCGGTTTGGGGAGGGGGGGTGGGGCCAACTTTCGGTTTTCGGCGTCAGCCCCTCCCCTCCCCCTCCCCCAGTGGCGTACCTAGGAATTACATCAGGGGAGGGGTCGAACGGATTTGGAGGGTGCCCCTTCTCCCGCTATTTTTGGTTAAAACCACCGGATTTCGACCACTATTTGGCAAAGGGGCCCATCTGAAGAAAGAAAGAAAAAAATAATTTACAACATAATTTCCTGTGTAGGGTCCCCAGCCTACCTCCACCGTTTCTATGTTACCGGATTTTTGTTATTGTTTACCAAAACGTTCACGTTCTCGTTCAACGTCTTGTACCACGTCAACGGTCATGCACGTGTACACACTGGCGGATCCGATATTGTCAACTCTTGCTGTAAGCAGAACTTAGAGCATGGAACCCTCGATGTTTGTTAGAATTTACTATGCTACTATACTGGCTTCCAAATAATATTTTTTTTGTTAAACTTTAAAATTGGAGATTCTTTCATCCAGCCGCTATTTTTTTACCTCGGCAAAGGCTACTGCATTTTAATTTACTTGACTTCTGTTGGTTTCGGGGGGCCAAAAGACACTATGGCCCTCCTTTTAAGCGCTTCGGGGGGGGGGGGGCCATGGCCGAAAAGGCCCCTCCCTGGATCCGCCAGTGTAAATACATACCTCCTCTTGCTATTCTTCTTGAAAAAATCAGTCAATGTAGCCTGTCTCTTCATCTTAGCAGCCCCAACACCAACATACGAAACATGCTGCTCAACTGGGCTCAACTGGTCACTCGCACAAAACATCCTGTTCAAATTCCGCTTTCGAAATCTGTCTCACTAGGTCCGCTTGCCCGTTACTGGCTAAACAAACTTCATGAACCTATCTGACGAAGGAATAATGAAACTGCTGATTTCGTCGTCTCTTGCTGTAAGCAGAACTTCCATAGCATAGACATAGAACCCTCGATGTGTCAGAATCTACTATGCTACCATATTGTGCTTCCAAACAATTATAACAAAATACCTGTAAAATTGTAGATTCTTTCACCCGGAACGCTATTTTTTAACGTCAGCAAATGTTACTGCATTTTAATTCAGTTTACTTTTGTTGGTTTGGGGGGGGCAAAAGACACTATGCCCCCTCCCCCTTTGAAGCGCTTGGGGGGGGGGGCCATGGCCGGAATGCCCCCCCCCTGGATCCGCCAGTGGGGGAGGGGGGGATCGGCGTCGGTATGATGATGTGACAGTCGCCAGTGAGGGGGGATGTCGGCGGCAGACGGCGGGCACGCCAGGTGGCCCCCTCCCCCGCCGCCAGCTGCAGTTCCAGAATACTTGTGTGCTGCGCCGCCCGGAGCCTCAACGGATGCTGGGAGCTGTGGAATTTCCGGGGAGAGGGCGAGGAGTGACCCGCCGAGCGTCGGTATAATAGCGGGTTGTGCGTCACCTCAGACGGACCGCCACAGGATTCGGGGCCAGGGAACAGTGGCACGTCGCCGCAGCCAATGGGAAACTGGGACATTCCTCCGCCCCAAGCAGGGCATTGGTTGCCACAGCAACGCATACAAACCACGCCACTATCCCTTCCCATCGGAGGAGGCACCTCTGAAGCAGGGGCGGATACAAGGGGCACTGGGGCATGTGCCCTCTCATGGGAATGTGACGCCCTCTCGAGCGGAAACAGACACTCCTCCAATAATGTCCCAATGCATCATCATCACCCTTCCATTATTTTCAGCAAGAGGCGCCCCTCCGAGAGGAAAATTCCCCCACAGAGAAGACCCGAGTGTACCCCTCCCCCATCAATTTTTGTTCTTCACCCAGACGCGCCCCCCCCCGAAATATAAAGGCTCTTTCGAAGTGGCGGCCCTTCCAACATGTGCCCCCATGACAATTCCTGGATCCGCCCGTGCTCTGGAGCCTGGTGTTCCGACTAGAGGTGACAAATACCAAAGATGTTGGGGCCGAAGACCGGGACCGACCAGTCGGTTAGGACCAAGCCCGGTTGAGACCCGGTCAAATATACTGAAGCCCGGTCAACATGTATATATGTATACTGAGTTGTTTGCAGATGATCAATTTCACGATGACACCGGGTGCTATGTTCACAGTAAGTCCGAACCGTACTGTCAGCGGATCGGGCTATCCATGCCCGTGGCCTCCCTGACCTGCGCGAACTCACCTTGGGTCAGGTGACCCTTCGCTCAGGCGCTTGCAATCACGTGGGTGGAGCTGCATACGAGCATAATATATATATATATATATATATATATATATATATATATATATATATATATATATATATATATATATATATAGCATCATTCCCAGCCCCTATCTGGCCATCCGGTGACCTGTTCATGTCTCAGGGCCCACAAACACCTGTTTATCCTTCAGCTGGTAGGGGTCCTTCCAGTCGAGGCGGCTATTTGCAACTGTCATGGGCATTCCATCCATCTCGTTTTCACGACCCATGCCGGCCCTCAGGGAAGACTTTTCAAGCCTCAGGAGCCCTTCCCGCACCATCTGCTGATCCATGTTAGTCGATGCAAGGTATTTGCTATATGACGTCATGACAATTAGCGACATTGAACACCTTGCTAACTGTGCCATGTCGCAAACACAGGACCTTGACTGGACCTTTGCGTTGCGCACGGCTATGAAAATTAGAGTGTGGCGTGGGTGCGATAGCGTTGATAATCTGCTGTTTTCAGTAATTAACATGCCATACATCTTTGAAATACATCAGGAATTATCCTCAACTTGTGCAATGCAGATAGCAAACGTTCTTGCTGGACGATTGAAATGTGTCTGACAAGATTCATGATGATGATCATCATTGAGTACATGCAAAGTGTTTGCTGATTTAAAATGAACAACGTGAAATCAACTGACCGACCAGTTGAAACACCGGCATATACTCCAAGACCAGTCAAAAAGCTCGCCCGGCCTGTCTGACTTCTGGTCCTTAAATTTGTCACCTCTAGTCTGTGCCGTCCGACCCCGACGTTGTTTAATATAGTTTGGTCCGACCGTCGCCGGTCCGGGCAGCCAGCGGCCCCGCCACAACCAACAACCAGGCCGGCGACGGCCGACCCGGCCTCCGGCTCCTGCGTCAGGATGTCGGTGTCGTGACGTCACCACAGGGCACAGGCCGATCATTGTCTGGGACACGGCTGTCTTGGACGGTGGCAGTCTAGCATTTGATGGACCTCAAGCACACATCCGCCCAGACAGGTAACAGCGGGAAGTCATTTAATAGACACATACAATCCACCCAGACAGGCAACAGCGAGGATTTTCTGTCAGCACACATGCGCCCAGACAGGTAACAGCGGGAAGTCATTTAATAGACACCCAGATACACATCCACCCAGACAGGCAACAGTAGAGCAGCATTTCATGGACATCAAGGCACACATCCGCCCAGACAGATAACAGCGGGAAATCATTTAACAGGCACCCAGATACACATCCACCCAGACAGGCAACAGGGAGGAATCATTTCAGAGACATCCAGGGATTCACCCAGACAGACAGCAGTAGATACTTTGATACGATGAGCCCAAACACTTGCTTGGAAGACAAGCTTACCTAATGGTATGCCTAATGGCCTAATGTACTAGTTCTAACCGCAGACCAGGGACGGATCCAGAGGTTGGCGAAGGGGCGACCTCCATCTGGCACCCAGATTGACGCCCCGATGGTGCTGGGGGAGACCGGACAGACTGAGTGTGACAGGGCATAACGGACAGACTGAGTGGGACAGGACAGACCGGACACACTAAGTCTGACAGGGCAGACTGAGTGTGACAGGGCATAACGGAGAGACTGAGTGGGACGGGGCAGGCCGGAGAGACTGAGTGTGACAGGGCATACTAAGTATGGCAGGGCAGACCAGACAGACTGAGCCTGACAGGGGAGACCGGACGTTTTGAGTCTGACAGGGGAGACCGAACGCATTGAGTCTGACAGGGGAGACCGGACATACCGAGATTCTCACGTCAGGCCGACAGGCGAAACAAGTGCACTGGTATGACATGTCACGCAGACATTCCCAAACAATATCACCACCAAACATAATTGATATCGTGACGATTTGACGAACACGTTAACAATCCGACCAGCGATAGTCTGCTAGAACATCCTGAGAGCCAAGTCTGAAAGTTAGTAAGAGGGGAAAGACTTATAGTCTGACATCAAGATCACAAGTACAAGGGATGGAGTCTAACCCTTAGACTGCATGAAAGTGACCTGACCACTGGGTCAGACCGCAATCGAATGTGGGACATGAGACTACCTTATTATTCAGAGGCAACAGACGTTATTGATGAGTGACGATCCGTGGTCTGGTATGTTGGTATGCCGTCCGGTATGGCGATCCGTGGTCTGGTATGGTGGTGTGCCGTCCGGTATGGTGATCCGTAGTCTAGTATGCTGGTGTGCCGTCCGGTATGGTGATCCGTGGTCTGGTATGCTGGTGTGCCGTCCGGTATGGTGATCCGTGGTCTGGTATGCTGGTGTGCTGGTATGCCGGTATGGTGCCAGGCTGCTGTCCGTTCTGCCCCTTTCTCCGCCACCTTCCCCGCATACACCGTCTGTGGTTCACAGTGACTTCGGTCTTCGTCACCGGTCTGTATTAGGCTACACGGGAGATCATTGCCGCCTCCACCTGCCGACTCCAGCCGGAATTGCTACCTTTTGTTTTTGGGGGATTTAACAACCGATTTCCTAAAAAGGATTAATATTTTGTTTTTGTCAGAGAAACACCGGATATATTTTTCAAACAAAAGCAAAAAAAATGAAAGCGGCAAGACAACAGTATACAGGGGAAAACCGAACACGTGAAGTCAATTTATAAGATGTTGTTCAGCATCGCGACGAACTCGACCCGTGTCCGAGAAGCGGAAGTGGCCGGCGGCAGTAGGCTCCAGGCCGAGGCTGCCCGGAAGGAGAAGGTTCTGCGCCACATGCTGAGGCGGAAAGGCGGTGGCTCCAGTGCCCCAGCCACCGTCGCACGAGTGGAGCGCCGGGAGACATCCGACCGCCGGCGGAACAGAGCACGGATCGCCTCGGGGGCTCGCGGATCATTCAGGGCTCTGAACACGGCGATGTTGTCGCGGTGAGTGATGAGGTCACGGACACTGCGCCAGCCCAGCGTTGCCACTGTCGGCGAGATATGGTCACGACGACGAGCCCCTACGACGATCCTAGCCCCGAAATTGATCGCCTTCTGCACTCGTCCAAGGTGACATTGGGCAGCCCCGCCCCATACAGTGAGGCAGTATAGGATGTATGGAAAGACGTGAGACTGAATTAGGAGTTTGCGTGCTTCGGGTGTGAGATGGTGACGGATATTGTGTAGACAGAACAAGGTGTAGTTGCACTTTTTGACAAAGTGGGATATGTGCTCCTCCCAGGATAGGGTGCGGTCAATGATGACTCCCAATCGAGTTACGTCTGTATAAGTTCACTTTTATTAGGAAATTATGTCACACAAAAAAGTTGGAAAAACTTCGAAATTTTCGAAACTCAGATTTGGCCGAAAATTTTTCCGAGTTCGTAGATCGGGGCTGGACGACTCAATTCGAGACTAATCAACATAATCTTTATGGGCCGGTGTTCAGAATGAACAGACGCAACTGGTGGCTATCTCGAAATGTTCAAAAAATACTTCGAATTATCGCTACTGTACTTATAATTTTCGCTAAGTTTGGCTTAAGTTGTACCAAACAGTTCCCAAGGTAGCTCTCTGAAGTTTTAATACAAGATGATGAGGCAGCAAGTCTGAACACATTTACTTCTTTAAGGTATGCCGAAAAAGTTTATTTCTCCACCAATAAAGTCGAAAAATATTTAAGCATGTTCGAATTTTTGGAATAATTTCTAAAGTAATTTTTTTAAAACAGATATTGCATTACTATAGTATGCATCAATAAATTGTGCATCCAATGCTGTATGAAACTTTGAATTAACATGAACCAACACTGGTACAGCAGGTGAAAAGTGAACCCATGTTTGTTTTCGTGCATTTTCCACCCGAACATGGGTGCATATGACCCTTCTTAGGTCAAAATACGTACATTTCAGGAAAATCCGAGATAGCAGTTATACAGGTAATTGATGAACGCTACTATCGACAATTATATTACGTTAAAAAATATTTCAAAAAAGGTCGAAAAATACAAATATTTTTTTGAGTACTATTTTTCGACCGTTAAGAAACGTTTTTCGAAACATTTTTTTATCTTTCTGAATGCCCTGATGAATTCTCTTTACGAAAATATGTATAAATATTTTCCAAAATTTTTAAAATGTTTCTCAAAATCAATTTTGGTTCCCTCCCCATTTTTAAACCATAAATAGAAGAGAAAATGACTATTTCGCGTATCCACCAGATAGACCTAGGCGGGATCTATCTAATGATGTATAATTTATCAGCATCCCGTAAGTATTACGGGATTTACGGGGCCTCGGAGGTACGGGATGTTTTTAGACTAAATCCGAGTGGATATATGCTCATATCTCAGAAGGTTATGGTACGATTTCTTAGTTATGGACATATTCGTGATCAGCGCGGTATTCTACGTGTAATAATTCGGCTTAGAACAATTACTTTGTACGATTATGATATGAAAATGACTTAAGGGTTGCTTAAAAAACTGCTTTGGGGTAAACGCTCTGGATTTATGGATTTCGCTTCCACATGGCCAAATTTGGTTTTCCGTCCAACGCATATGGAGGTGCAGAAATTATGTAAAAAAACATTCAAAACTTTTTTCATATACAAAAGGGAGGGGGGTAAAGTTGACTGACCCCCCAAAAAATAATTACCGAATAACGTTTCTGAAATGCTAATACGATATACCTAGTCCCATTCTGAGCACATTTCAAATGTATCATGTGTCAAAAATAGGAATATGTTTTGGAGTATTCAGCATTCAAATTATAATTTGGAATTTTTGGGCTCGAAATTCTTATTTTTGAACATCTGGTACCAGGCCTAAAGATGCGCCCATCAATTGTGCATTCATTCATATAAAACAATCTCGGTGTTGAACACGGAGAGTTGAACAAAAACAAACCTGAGATGTATATATTAATGTCCAGATGGGTTGGAAGAGACCAATGTTTTTACCCAATCGATCCAAGGTTGAACTTTCACCTCCTGTACAAGTGTTGGTGAATAGTGCGTCAAAGTTGCAGACGTCGTTGGATGCACAATTGAATATTGCTTCATGAAGATAATGTGGATGGGACACGAATTGAGCCGTCCAGCGTCGATCTACAAACTCGGGAAAAATTTCGGCCCAACCTGAGTTTTGAAAATTTCCAAGGTATTCCAACTTTTTGTTTGACATAATTTCCTAATACATATCATTTTACGCAGACGTAACCTGATGCGCTAAGACCAGAAAACACGTTTATTTCGCTCTAGCTCTGTAACTTTTCGAGATATGACTGAAAAACGTCTTAATTTTCCCCATGTTCGACCGTGTGCAGGAGGAAAACTTACCGAGACAGGGGGGTATAAGTAATTAGTAAAAGATGCACTAATAAATTGTCTATCAAACATGTCCGTTGATATTGGTCGCTATCTCTGGAATATAAGGAGTTATTCGCGTTGTACACTTAACTCATTTGAAAACACCTAATAATTTAAGAATGCTCATAGCGTGGAAAGTTATCGACGGATATTGGATTTTCGCACACCACTGGACGCACTGTAAAAAAACAGGACCTGTCACATCCATCTAGAAGGACTTTAAAGTGTTTTAAAGTTTTGAGTGATCGAACCAAAAAATGGGCTACTGTCATAGGCTTAACATGTAAAAATTACAAGAGACACTCAAGCCTACACTATTGATATAATACAAGGTGAGTCAATGCAGGCATGGTAGAGCTCAGCGAGCGCTATACAGCCCTGTAGAAATATTTCTGATATCTCTAAAAACTTAGACTCTAGGGGTACTTACATTTTTGACAAAATTTCCTCAAATTATAAGCTCACTGGCTCCTTACCTATGACCGATGGGCTACCATATGGCACAAATTAAATCATGCCAGATTCATTGGCTTTCGTATGGTGTAAGAATTTTGAAATTATGTCGGTAACTTATTTTTGAATAATTTTTCTTTCGTGGCACGATTTCCCATAGCATTAACATAGCCCCCCATGATATAATATATTGGGAAATTAATAACAATTAAAGTTACCGTTAAATTTCTTAAGTCCAAATACTAAAATGTAGCACTCCTTAAACAGCAACGATTTTCCCAAACAAAACTTTAAAATGTTGTACTTAACAGATGGCACTTTGCCTCCGCTAAAGATTTAAGGGGAAAAAAAAAAACCTTCCCGCCCGGAAAAAAACAACAAGACGCGGTCTGCCGAACGGCGTGATTGTGATTGTCGTGGTGATTCGTGGGCATGGTAACTTGAATTTTTTTTTAATGGTTGTAATTGTGGCAGAAACAGGGTAATTCATATGTGATGTATATCATAAATGTGACAGCTTAACGATTAGCGATGGGATTTGTATCTTAAATGCGCCTGACCTGTGGCACGTGTTGGCGTCATGCTAGTCTCGGCACTAGTTATGGTACATTTGAGCCCAAATATTTTTAATGTTTTAATCAATACATGACTTTGCCTATATTGAGGCATGCAGCATCAATTTTTATATCATGCTCAACCAGCATGTTCCCTCTAAGTGAGCTGTGGATTTCAACATAACTATAATTCAATTAGGGTGTCCCAATTGGTAAATTTGCAAGTAACCTAGATAAGTTGAGTTCCGTGCCTGATGAGGGGAGCCCGTGTCTGCAGGTACGCCATGCACTTTCTCTTGGTGCTGTATGCTGTAGTGTCAGCACTTACTGATTGATTTGGTGACAATGTGAGGTTTCTCACAATCAATGTGTATTCAGCAGTCTGCCTATGTCTTGTTTTCCTGATGCAAATGAATATCACTGATATATAGTATGGTCATACCATTGATAATTGTCTGTAAATTTTGATCTGAGATAATTTTTCATTCAATTCAGGTATAATTTAGCAGTCACCATTCTACTATGTTTACCAATCTGTCTCTACGATGATTCAGGTAAGTTTTCTTTGATGTATCAACTTAGCATTGAAATCCCAGATATGCCAGTGTGACCATGTGCATCACCCTTGACCAGAATTTGTTAGACTGATGAATATGATGACTCAATGGTCGACGTGTCTTAAAACCAATAACCAACCAAGATGACAACAAACTGCGCATCAGCAGCCACCTAATTCTTCCGAGTAGTTTGGTTTCTCCTCTCTGACTGTGGGTGGACTTCTTGCAGCCATCAGCATCTGGCCCGCCCCAATGCAGACCGTGGTGATACCCACCCGGTGACGCCGACCTGTTTGTCGCACGATCCAGCGCCATGTTGTTCCCGACTGTCGGCCGCTGTAGTGTTCCGCACGGTAGAACGTGCCCGCGCCGACACGGTGTTGCCTATCCCCGTGCCAGGACCCACTGACTGCCGTGTGCGGTGTGACTGAGGAAGCGGTGTTGCGTATCCCGTGCCCGCACCCTCCGACTGCCGCGTGACAGGAGGCGGTGGTCGCAGGGAGCTGTTGCGACAGCACGTGTCGCTGGTGAACGATGACGCGGTGGCCATGCAGCCGTCACTCACCTCCACGGACGCGCTGCAGCGGCCGGCCGTGTCGGCAGCAGTCACTTCAGAAGTGCCGCCTGCGGTCAGCGGCGGCGGCGGTGGCCGTGCCGATCCGTCGGCGTCCCCATCAGGTGAGACCGGTGTGTGGGATTTGTCCTTGCGAATCATGGATGTGGAGAGGACTTTTTGGGATGGAATGTGGAGGGGGTGTTTTCTCTTCAAGCCTGTTACATTCAACTTTCAGTTTACACTTCAATGTCAATCTCATTGTCAAGCAGCAGCATTCAACCTCGGAATGGTTGAATGCGGAATGGTTGAATGCTGTTGAATTCAACGTCGAACGCCCATTGCCTGCTTGGCGTGGCGGCCGGTCGGTGTGGGTAAATATTGCGACCATCTGACATTTTGGCAAACTATAAATAAAAAGTACCTTCCCGTGTTCGCAAGGACATAGTAAATCGGGAACCAACCGGTTTCAAAGCGAATTCGCAACACAAACTGCGTATAAGGCCCTGAGTGCTGTACAGTAGGGTGGAGTGATGGACGCTGACCAGTGTGCCACTTGTGTCGATGTAGCTCCAGGTCAATCTGCTTCTGTGCGGGCGACGGCGGCGGCGGTAATGGCAGCGGTGGCGGAGGTAGCCGCAACGTTGCCTCCGCACCATGACGTCTCCGAGGACGACTCCCACACATTCAAGCTGACCTACGAGAAGGAGCTGGAGCCGGTGGACGACACCACCGGGGAGGAGGACTCTGAATCGTCAGGGGTATGTCGCCAGTTCCCTGCTCTGTCTTCTGCCCCGCGCCCGCCCGTGGCGACGCCAGCTGCCCCCGCAGCTAACCGTGACACTGGTAGTGCCCAGGGACCTGCCTCCCCTGCTCACCTTGGGGACGAGTAGTCTAGCGGGAAGTCTCACCTGCCGAGTTCACCTGCCGCTACTCTTCACCCGCAGCCAATCGGCGTGAGAGATTGGCGACACTACATGACTGAACGGTCAAAGTGTCGTGAAGCCAATAACCACCGCCACCACCACCCTGCTCTCCTATCTGCTCCGCGCGTGCCTGCGGCAACGCCAGCTGCCCCGGTAACTAACCGTGACGCTGGCAGTGGCCCGGGACCTTCCTCCCCTGCTCTCCCGTCTGATCGGCGGTTGCCTGTACCGGCTTCCACTGTCGCCGCGGCTGACCGTGACACTGGATTCGACGGTTCGAGGCACAAGGCCGGTGCACCCGCCACCCTCATCAGACTTGTGTAAATTTATGCGCACCACCCGAGATTCGAACCGCACCTCTCGCCGCCAGTGCTCGGACATGGAGTCGTCGCCGATGCAGATTGCGGTGCTGGGAACATTGGCGGATGATCGGGGCACCATGGCAGACATGGAGTCGTCCTGCTCGGACACTGATACGCGCGACCCGTGGCAGTGCTCGCGCCAGGACTGTCACCACGCCAACAGCGTGAAAAGGCCCCGCTGCGACCGCTGCTACACGGTGAGTTCATTTGGATACCCGGCAGCAGCGACCGCTGTTTCACGGTGAGTTTATCTGGATGCCCGGCAGCAGCGACCGCTGTTTCATGGTGAGTTCATCTGGATGCCCGGCGGCAGCGACCGCTGTTTCACGGTGAGTTGATTGGATGCCCGGCAACAGCGACCGCTGATGCACGGTGAGTTTGCCTGGCTGTCAAGCTAAAGCTTTACCTAGCGAATAGGGTATAGGGCGAATAGGGTTTTCACACCTTCAGAGCTGCTAATGACGTCATTTTAAAAACTTATTGCTACGGTTTTCCATGGTTGACTTTCTTTTTCAACATGTCTGTCTTCTTTTCTCTCTCCACACAGCTTCATTGAAGATTCACGATATCTGCAGGGCCGTTCAGAGATGTCTTATCTCCTTTCTTTCTATATATATCTCTATCCTTCTATCCAATTTTCTCTGTCGTATGAAGAATCAGATCAGGAGAGCGTACACGTATCTCCTGGTATGTGTACATTCCGCGGTACACCTCGTAATCGCCGTTCTCGCCGTTGGACAGACGCGGCCGGACTGGGTGGTGGAGCGACCGCGCAAGACGCGACGCCAGCGCCGCCTGCAACGCTGGCGGCGCTCAGAGTTCCTCGCCTCGCCGGCGCCGTCGGCCGACACGGCACGGTCGGCCGACACGGCACCGTCGGCCGACACGGCACCGTCGGCCGACACGGCACCGTCGGCCGACACGCAGGCGGGCGGCTCGCAGCGCTCGCAATCGGAGAGCCAGCCCGACCGCGTGTGCGTCATCTGCTCGGACCGGACGCGCAGCGCCGCCATCATCCACGGCAAGACCGGCTGCAACATAGCGTGCTACCAGTGCGCCCGCCGATTGTGGAAGTTGAAGGACCGGTGTCCCTCCTGTCGGCGCACAATCAGCCAGGTGGTGTATCTCAGGCACGATTAGCGTCTCGGTCAGGCGGAGCGTCGGGCGGCCGACGTGAGGCCGGTGGCCGGTGGCCGTCCGCCATTTCCGCCGTTCGCACGGTATGGAAACGGCGAGACACGTTGCCCCTGATGCTACGAGCATAGTCGATGCATGCGGGAACACATCATCCACCTGGCACCCATACTTTTGCAACCCGGGCAACAGGAGGCCTGTGTCTCTTCTTGATAGAACGGGCACGAACTTGCGTACAAAGTACGTAGTGCACTTTTCGTCTGCGCTGGTCATAACGACAGTGGTGCTGCCGGACCACCTTATGTTTTTGCCCCCCACATGACTCATGATGTAGACCTGGTCACGTTGATGAAAACGGCAGTTGCTAAACTCGTCCACCGTCAACGCGGGCCAAATACCAGTACGGTGGCCGGCTAGCACAGCTAGTGTCACATAAAGGACCTGCCGGTATTTAACTGCCAGGCTGTTAATATCCTTTTTCAATGTCGGCATTGGCAGCATCGAAGTTTTTTTCATCCAGGCCAATCCGGCCAAATGTATGTTTGCGCGTTCTTCGGACGTCAACAGGTCCTGTTCACAATTTGTATCCTCTCTCGCTGCCTGGTGCAGGGCAATGTGATGCCTGCCTCCTTGCAGCACATTGCGGCACATGTCACTAACACATGTTAGCAGTGTCGACCAAGTCGTAGTCAGTCCATCTCCTTGAAAGAGCAAGTTGCCTCGGATTGCGCCAGCAAGGCATCTGACTGCAGCCACCATAAGCTGCCCGTTAGGTGGTTGGGACTGAATTGTGTCCTCCATGGTGTCCTTTACCTTTCTTAAAAGATCTGACTTGAGGACGCAGCAGCCCGCAACGAAGCCGGCAACAGCTGACCCGGCCTCTGGCTCTGACGTGAGGACCTCGGCCACGCCGCGGCCACGGCAGGACCTCGACCGGAGATGTCGCTGTCGTGACCGCGCCACAGGTCACAGGTCATAGGTCGACGCATGGTTGTCTTGGACAGTGCACAGGCCGGCTGATGGACCTGCAACAGCATAGGGAATGCGACTTGAATAAACATTTACGCGAGTAGACAGACAGGCACACTTTCCCCGGCAGAACCGCACATTGGAAGAGGATTCATAAGTCCTTTTGCACTGAACAAGTGAAGTACCCAGGGATGCTCCGCCCATCACTATGCCACGAGCACTGAAATGGGGTGGGGCGAAGTCCGTCCACCCCTTCCGTTGTTTCGTAAATATTTCCAGATTGAACCGGTCGATATACGCCATTTTTGTGTACCTCCCCCCAAATATCCGGAGCCTCGCTTACATCAAGAAAACCGAAAATCTGCTGGAAATGTCTTGAGTTAGAGAAGTCAAAACATTTCGGAGCGCCAGACCACACAAATCGTCGCTGATGCGCTTCCCATATATCGGTAGAGGGGAAGTGTCTTGGCAATACTAGCGATTTGTTTGATGGATATTGCTAACCTATGTAGTTTCGAGGTCATGTTATGTCACCGAGGTTAAGTCAAGTTAAGTTCATGGCAGGTCAATGAAACCAAACGAGGTGAACTGGAAGGTTGTCATAAACGCAAATTCCTGTCATGCGATTCATGCCATTTCGCATGTTACTCCCCGTACATCTTGAAAACTACCGTTTTTGTCATTGTGAATCAAAGCGTTTGCATGTTTCATTCAGTTACTTCAGTCTTTTTTGTCGTGAAGCCGATTACGTGTGGCGGCCCGCCCGGATGGTCGATCGGGTGACCGGCCAGTTTCCGGAAATTTGAGTCGGTAACTGACTTCTACATAGTGTGGCAACTGACCTTTATAAAGGGACCTGAGGTCAAATGCCGGATCTATCATCTTTTTGTATCATTAGTAATGTCCAAAACATCACTGAAGCCCATTTTGGAACATTTTAACACAATCGCAGCGATCCATAACGATATTAAGGTAAGCCACACAAAGCAATGACCCCATTTGGTCTTCACGCATTGGTCTATGCCCATGAAATTTGCATACAATAGAGTCCGCCACTGTACCCGTCTACCCAGAACATTTCGTAACTATAGCTTTAATAGGAGATGAGATCTGAGGGGGAGGAATCCGCCTCCCTTTCCAGTGCCGGTAATTTTCAGAAGGCCTCCATGGGGCGTGATAAAATAACCTAACACGCACGCCGGAAGTCCTCTCCACAACGCACACCGATGGGTGATTTCGTGCCCCCTAAAATATCTGAAATTACACGAAGCACAGATAGTTAGAAGCACAATATTTATTGGGTGGACTACGGCTGAAGTGCACACGTTTCAGTATAAATGGCATGACCCTCACTGGGTTCATGGATGTAGGTTTCAGAACACAATTGAGGTGGGGTGGGGGGGCACAATACAAGAAGGTAAATGACGGGCGCAAGTGGATTGGATGATACCAAATAGTGAAAGTTGTTGTTGTTGAAATGTTGAAAGTTAAAATTATTGGTGTGGCGGGGTGCACGACCAACATTTGGGGGGAGGGGTACCCTCCCAAAAGACATACAAAGGTACACTAATGCCTAGGTTAATGCCTTCAGGGTCAAGTGAGGTCGAGATCGGCCGTCACACCGCGTCGCCGCGCCACCGCACCCACGAAGTGCGTACGAAGTAGCCAGTATAGCCACCAAGTACCTATATATGAAGTTCCAAGCACCAAGTATATACCTTTATGATCCTGAACATTCGGAGACCGGGTGGCCGGTTGGGCGGTGGACTATGCACCCCGCAGATCCCGCCGTCACCAACGGATTTCGAATATTTGCACACGATGCGCTTATCAATTTTTGAACAGCACAAAATTGTATTCCAATATCGTCGTTCATTTATGAGATATCTTCGACAAACAGGAGGGATTGGCGGATTCCCCCATCAAGTGCGCGTGTGAAGACAGTGCCTCTCATGAATAGAGCTGAAAAAATATAATTTGTATATATTATTGTCGTACCAAGCGATACTTTAACCCACTGGAGATCATACATATTTTAAAACTGAAAATGCACTGGTACTCATAGTTATAGTAAATATGTAAGTTCATATTTCCATATGCAATTGAAGCAGCTGCATCACTGGCCTAAACACTGAGAAATGGAGAAGACTCTGACAGATATGGCCAAATATTGCGATTCCGTTTCATAACAAGCGCAGAGTATGCTTAGAATTTGCACTTGCAATCAAAAGCACCTTTTTGGAGTGGGGGTCACTTGCGGGCTACATCGGGGCATCTTTCACCCAAAAATTCCCAGTGATTCGTGAATTTAAGAAAATGTCTGCGGCAATATGTGATGGTCACTAGCGGATCCAGGGAGGGGCCATTCCGGCCATGCCCCCTCCCCGAAGCGCTTAAAAGGGGGAGGGGAGGGGGTCATAGTGTCTTTTGGCCCCGCGAAACCAACGGAAGTAAACTGAATAAAAATGCAGTAACCTTTGCCGAGGTAAAAATATCGTCTGGATGAAAGAATCTTCAATTTTAAAGGTATTTTTATAATTGTTTGCAAGCCAATATGGTAGCATAGTACATTCTGACACACATCGAGGGTTCTATACTGCTCAAGTTCTGCTAACAGCAAGAGTTGACAAAATCGGATCTGCCAGTGTGTACACGTGCACGAACGTTGACGTGGTACAAGACGTTGAACGTGAACGTGAACGGTTTGGTAAACAAGAACAAAAATCCCGTAACATAGAAGCGGTGGAGGTAGGCTGGGGCCCCTACACAGGAAATTATGTTGTCATGAATTATTATTGTAAAAATGGGTGCCTTTGACAAATAGTGGTAGAAATCCGATGCTTTTAACCAAAAATAGTGGGAGAATGAGTACTCTCCAAATCCCTTCGACCCCTCCCGTGATGCAATTCCTAAGTACGCCTCTGGGGGGTAGGGGGGGGGGGCTGACGCCAAAAACCAAAAGTTGGCCCACCAAACCGGTGGGCTAGATCCGCCAGTGGTGATGGTAACAAGTATTCACCAACTTAGGTTGGTACGAGAGGTGGCAAATGCAAGGACCGAAAGCAAACTAGGAAGTCTATCCAGGACCAGTGGGCTCTAAGGCCTATTTACACGCGGCAGAAACCCAGCAGACTCCCGGCAGAATCGTGACGTTGGCAGGACTGCGCAGGACCTGACAGAACCGGGCAGAATCGAGCAGAACCCGACGTCGGCGACGTCCGCAGCCTCTGATGTCACAACATAAGTTGATGACGTCACGCAACGCATTAGCTATAGCGGTTATAATTAATAGTTGTGAACGTCGGGGATGTCAGCGACAGATAAGGTGAAATATTTCAAGATGGCTGCCGCTTTCTGCCGTCGGACGGATGTGTCGCATGTTTTTTGTGGTTGCTGTTGAGCCTGCAGTATTTTCCTCCCTTACTTGCTGTTATACCTCACACTCCTATTAATGATTCTCAACATTCTGATTGCCCTGTTCCAAATTCAGACGCATTGTTTTTCGGCTTTAAGATCATTTGAAACTAACACACATAAATCTCTTTCCTAAATATCTTTCCGATTTCGAATTCAGAAATGGTGTTCACCATTATCTTCGTTTGAGGTATAAAAAACTGACGAACATACATGAAATGCTTATACATAACGAAGCCACATAGGTATATACTTTCCATATCAAGTATCATATTTCTGTACAACTAGTTCTCATCCTTAAATGCTGTCTTCAAAGCAACCATTCATATATTGCGGCCCTTGGTTATTAGCGATTTCGGTATCTCCATCTTACCCACTCACCCCCCCCACAGATCACTATATGTCATTTGATATGTCAAGTCGAAACACTGGCAAAAAATACAAGCATGCTTAACCGGCGGCGTACCGAGTCTGGCAGCTGATCAGGGACGGATACAAGAGTGCATGGGGGGGGGGGTCGGCCGCTCACCTTTGTACCCCAAAAGGCGACCCCGATAGCGATGGGGCGTCCCTGCAGGTGGAAATGATGCCCCTACGAAATTTTCAGTCTATGGTAGTCCTACGGAGTGGAAATCACGCTCATGAAGCAAGCTAGAGTGCGCAGCTCCCCACCCCCAGGTGAACGAATTTTCTAATCGAAGGTCTAACAGGGCAGTCTAGGTTCAGGCAGGCTGAATCTGACAGGGCAGACGGAGTCTGACGGGACAGACCGGGCAAACGGAGTCTGACGGGACAGACCGGACAGACGGAGTCTGACAGGGCAGACCGGACAGGCATCTTCTCAGTCAGACTGACAGGCGAACAGGTGCACTGGTATGATAGGTCACGCCGACATTCACAAACAATATAAACACTAAACACCGTTGACATCGTGACGCATGGAAGAGCACACTAACAACTTGACCAGCGATAGCCCGCTAGCTCATGCTCAGAGGAAAGTCTGAACGGTACCACTGGAAGTTATATGAGAGGCAGGACTGACAGTCTGAGGGGAACGACCTAAGCAAGTTTGAGAGTAAAGACTGATGGTCTGAACAGCAAACCTACCAGTAAGCCTCAGAGTTCAGACTGGAAGTGAGTACTCAATGTGAGTTTAGGTGCCTTAATATATCAGAGCCGACAGACGTTATTGATGAGTGGCGGTCCGTCTACTCGTATACTGGTATGCCGTGAGGTATGGTGCCAGGCTGCTATCCGTATGTTCCCCCTCCCCCCGGCACGTTTCCCGCATGCCCCGTCCGGGGTTCATTATGACTTGGTCTGGCGCCGTCTGCCTGGCGGCCAGACAGGATATCATTAACGTCTCCACCTGCCTACTCAAGTCGGAATTGTTTCCTCCAGTTCCATTGTGCGATAATCCCTCATCCACAAGGTTGGGTCGCCCCGTTCGGTCTCAAATGAACTTGGAAGGGTCCCCAAATGGATTTGGCCGTGATTGAAATAAATGTGGCGCCGCTGTCGGCGCCGGCTGGTGTCTGGGCGACGGCTGTGGCGCCCAAAGGCAGCTGAGGTGTCCGGGACAGCTGTGGTGTCCGGGACAGCTGTAGTGTCCGGGGACAGCTGAGGTGTCCGGGGACAGCTGAGGTGTCCGGGGACAGCTGAGATGTCCGGGGACAGCTGAGGTGTCCGGGTCAGCTGTGGTGTCCGGGGCAGCTGAGGTGTCCGAGGACAGCTGTGGTGTCCGGGAACAGCTGAGGTATCCGCGGACAGCTGAGGTGTCCGGGACAGCTGAGGTATCCGGGGACAGCTGAGGTGTCCGGGGACAGCTGAGGTGTCCGTGACATCTGTGGTGTCTGGGAACAGCTGAGGTATCCGGGGACAGCTGAGGTGTCCGGGGACAGCTGAGGTGTCCGAGGACAGCTGAGGTGTCCGCTGACAGCTGAGGTGTCCGGGACAGTTGTGGTGCTCAAAGGCAGCCGAGGTGTCCGGGATAGCTGAGGTGTCCCGGACAGCTGAGGTGTCCAGGGACAGCTGAGGTGTCAGGGGGACAGCTGAGGTGTCCGGGGACAGCTGAGGTGTCCCGGGACAGCTGGGGTGTCCCGACAGCTGAGGTGCCCGGGACAGCTGTGGTGTCCGGAACAGCTGTGGTGCCCAAAGGCAGCTGAGGTGTCCGGGAAAGCTGTGGTCCCCGAAGGCAGCTGAGGTGTCCGGGGACAGTTAAGGTGTCCGGAACAGCTGAGGTGTTCGGGACAGCTGAGGTGTTCGGGCCAGCTGAGATGTCCGGTGCAGCTGAGGTGTCCGGGACAGCTGAGGGGTCCAGGACAGCTGTGGTGTCCGGGACTGCTGTGGTACTCAAAGGCAGCTGAGGTGTCCGGGACAGCTCATGTGTCCGGGACAGCTGTGGTGTCCCGGGACAGCTGAGGTGTCCGGGGATAGCTGAGCCGGTGACAGCTGAGGTGTTCGGGACAGCTGAGGTGTGTGGTACAGCTGAGGTGTCCGGGACAGCTGAGGTGTCCGAGACAGCTGAGGTGTCCGGGACAGCTGAGGTGTCCGGGACAGCTGGGGTGTCCGGGACTACTGTGGTACCCAAAGGCAGCTAAGGTGTCCGGGACAGCTGTGGTGTCCGGGACAGCTGTGGTGTCCGGGACAGCTATGGTGTCCGGGACAGCTGTGGTACCCAAAGGCAGCTGAGGTGTTCGAGACAGCTGTGGTGCCCGAAGGCAGCTGAGGTGTCCGGGACAGCTGAGGTGCCTGGGGACATCTGTGGTGTCCGGGACAGCTGTGGTGCCCGAAGGCAGCTGAGGTGTCCGGGACAGCTGAGGTGCCTGGGGACATCTGTGGTGTCCGGGACAGTGTGGGAAGGCAGCTGGGGTGTCCGGGACAGCTAAGGCGCCTGGGGACATCTGTGGTGTCCGGGACAACTAGTGTGGTACCCAAAGTCAGCTGAGGTGTCCCGGACAGCTGAGGTGCCCGAAGGCAGCTGAGGTGTCCGGGACAGCTGAGGCGCCTGGGGACATCTGTGGTGTCCGGGACAGCTGAGGAATCTGATGTGAATGGGGACAGTTACCCGGGCCAGTATGAAAAGCGGTTGCTCACTGTGACCAGCCTATCCAGAGTTACCTGGTGACGACGTGGTGAGTTTCCTCTCTGTTATCTGTGTCGGATGTGGACCCTCGCATTCCTGTGTGTGTCCTGTGTGTCCTGTGTGTCCGGTACGGTTTGAAACAATGGACGCTGACATAGCATGCTCAGGTCTGGCGGGCACGGGAGGCAGAGGGCAGAGAGAATTGTGTGGGCGCTAAATAATCACAATTTTGGTCCAGGCGCCCTAAAACTCAAATAACTAACTAACAGGTGGCAATTGTGGAGCTAGATATGTAGGCGTCCTCTTCGAGCTACAGGGGCGCCTACTGGCACTGTCAGGCTGAGTGTCAAATTTCGTAAGTCTGAAGGACATAGCGGTTTTTCCATCAGTTGCTTCGGCATGACTAGCAAATAATTTATGCTTTGTCGATGAGCATTTTTGAGATCCGAGGAAGGTATTAGCAAGCGCAGCCAGTGGGGACGGCACCCTGTCTTAGCACCCAAAATACACTAGATAAAACGATACATTTTGAGATTTCCACGACACGACACGATATAAACAACACTCTATTTCGTACAATGTCTTCTGAATCACGAACGTCTCTGCTGTAGGATTCTGCTTTTGCTGATCTATGCTGCGGTGGGATATCGAGCGGTGGGATACCATCTGAGTTTTAATGTGCGAACTGACTGGAGTGGAGACGCTATCGAAATGGCAACGGAAAAGCGCTTTCGAACACCTGAAGATGAAATATGGAGGATCGGTAGTGTTTGATGCAGCTGATGTGTTGCCCTCTTACCTTCGGTGTGGGACTATGACTAGTCCACCATCCCGACCTGTGTCCTGCACGTGAAGTTCACTGACATAGCTGGGTCCGGGCGGCGGCGAGCCGAATCCTGCATCGAGCGGCATCCGGCGAGCGACTGTGGGCTGGGCGGCGGCGGCCGGCGCCGGGGGCGGTACCTGCCGCACAACGTCACCAGCTAAACCGGTCGTGACTAGTGCGGCGTGCCATCTGTTGATACGACGGCGAGCTGGTGTTCGAGCGGACGATGAGCCTTTGCAAAACGATGAAGGCAGCAAGAAAGTATCACTTATCGCGCCGGTAGCGGCCCAGCGGCGCCACCTGCGCGAAAACCCGTTTTTATGCTAATTGATGGTGAAAATGCGGTTTGGTAGGTATTTGAAATAGCTCGGATGGTCGTTGCTGTGGTGAGAGTGAAGGTTCAATCCCAGCACAGATGTTTGACTGCTGCCGACGCGATATGGGCGCCGCACGACCAGCCGGCCGCCCGGTCCGCCCGGTGTGGGAAATGCAGTGCTGTTTAATAGAGACTCCTAAGTTTTAATCATTTTTGGAAATATAATTTTCTGAAAGTGATCCTACGGTCAGATGTATAGATGTAAGCAGATATTCGTGCAGAAATCAAGATTTGACCTCATTTTGAATGCCAACCATTGGTGGAAAAATTATTTTTCCTCTTTCTAAACGAAGCGTGACCCCCTAAATTTCCAAAAAAAGGAACAGGACCCCCAAATTGCATCGCTTCTCGGCCTCATGGCTAAGATCAAAGTGTAGTATCTGTGCGGGGAACCAGGACAGTGGCTGGCGCGCAAGGACTCGCGCGCCAGCAAGGCGGTGTTCGAGCGTCGTGACGGGATGCGATCCGCCAACGCGCGCTGGCGGACCTCCTGGCCAAACCCCACCAGGGCAAGGTCATGGAGTGTGTCGCCAGCCAGCCTGTGAGCTCCCATTATATGTATAATGGGTGTTTCACACGGTTTGCCGAATGGCGGTTCGTGCACCGGGCAAGGCTGGGCCTCGTGCCGCTTAACGGCTACCAGCGCGGCGCACGGGACCGGCGCTGCCGTCGCTGTGGTTACACCAACGAGACGTTGCCCCACGTTCTCAACCATTGCCGGCCGCACAGTGCTGCGTTTCAGCTGCGCCACAACGCAGTGCTGTCCCGCCTCACAAAGGCGGTGCCGCAGCGTGGCGGCACGGAGCTGCGCGTCAACCGACGGGTCCCGGGCGTGGACTCTGTCCTCCGCCCGGACCTGGTCGTGACGCGCGGCAACGAGGTCTCGTTGGTCGATGTAACAATCGCCTTCGAGAACCGAGCCGCGGCGCTGCGTGCCGCCGCCGACGGGAAGCTGGCGAAGTATGCCCCCCTCGTGGAGCAGCTCCGCCAGCAGGGCAAAACGGCCTCGATCCACGCCTTCGTCGTGGGCTCCCTCGGTACTTGGTACCGGGGGAATGAGGCCGTGCTCAAACAGTTGCGTGTCAGTCGCTTCTATGCGAAGCTGATGCGTCAGCTGATGGTGAGTGACACCCTGAGGTGGTCCCGTGACGTGTACGTTGAACACGTCACCGGGCACCGCCAGTACCAGCAACCCGCGGCCGTACGTCACGACCGCGGATAGGCAGGGTGTTGCGCCATATCATGCGGGGCCCTGGGTGGAGGGGGCGAGGGACCCTCGATGGCTCCGCCCTGAGGGCTCCTTGTCCTTCCCCGGGACCCACCTACCCCTCGGGCGTTGCGGCGGCGGCTGGCGCTGACTGGAGCAGCGTTGGGTGCTGCCGCCCCGACTTTTGGCCCGGCCGCGTGCTCGCCTGCGAGCGTTGCGGTCGGGCCCCGGGGTGGCGCGCCAATTGTGCACCGTGCTGGCGCGCCGCCCCGGGCTGGGGCGTGTGGTGCTCGCGCCGGGCCCGCTCTACGGGCCGCGGCGTGGGAGGTGTGTTTTTTTTAAATCATGTTTACTTGTTTGTTTTAGGGCGGGCCGTCTCTCGCTCCACGGTTTTTATGACCCTTTTGGCCGCCGTGGCATTTATTTATCTGTTATGACCGTGTATAGTGTTTGTTGTTATGTTTGTTTGTTCTTTTATTGTTTTTGTTGCCTGTTTTAAATAGAGGGCGGCCCGCCCGGCATCTTACATGCCATTTTTAGCTTTTTAGCCGGCGTTGCGGCCGCGGCCGTGCGGCGCCGGCTTTTTAATGTTCTTGTTTTGTTATTCATTTATATGTGATTGGTGTGGTGCGCTCCCGGGCGGCCTGCCACGCCAGGTTTCGGCCGCCGGGGGCGCACCAGAATGGATTGTTGTGTGGCCGGGCACCAGCGTGGTGCCCGGCCACGAGTAAATGTGAAAAGTGAAAACATGTATCGTCAAACATTTACTGAAATAAAAAAAAAATCTGTGCGGGGAACCAGGACAGTGGCTGGCGCGCAAGGACTCGCGCGCCAGCAAGGCGGTGTTCGAGCGTCGTGACTCCGTGACTTTGAGGATTTTTAAGAACACCGCCTTTTTACCCCGCACGGCGCGTGGCGGCGACGGCGGCAAGGACATCTTCGCGGGCGACCCGGCACCTGGACTTCTCGAGGTAGGTGGAGTTTACGTCCTCTACGGCCGTCCGCCGTTGTGTTGCTTTGGTTAGGGCCCCTCCCCTGCCATAGCGGCACGGCGGCGGTCGCTGTGCCGAGGTGGGCTCCGCCGCCTCGGGGGTTCTGCGTGTCGGGATTCGTCCGCTTTTCCCGTCGCCGCCCGCGCCTTGGTCTTAGCCAATTTTATCGGCTTTTATCGCCTCTGTGCGGGTCGCTTTTACACAGCCCGCACATGCGTTTTTATGGCGACGGCTGCAGACGCCGGTGCGCGTGAGGGGGCCGCACCATGAGCGGCTCCCCGGGCCCCGCGACTATTCGTGGGCCCGAGAGGGACGGGGACGACCTTGTCGTCTACTTCCCCGTCCCGGGCACCCTGCGCTGCATCTTTGCGGGGTGCCCACGCGCGTATCGGCGTAGCCGGGCAGGCTGGACCGCTCAGGTCCAAAGCCTGTCCCGGCATTTTACTCGCTTCCATGATTGGACGCCGGCGGCCGTCCGGCGGGTCTGCTGCGCCTGCAGGGCGACGCTGTCGGCGCGGCCGGGCGCCCATCGTTGCGCCCGGTATCCGCCGCGTGACCCCACCCCGTCGCCGGGGCTGCGCCTCTGCCCGCGGGGGTGCGCAATGACATGTGACTCCCTCGTGGGCATGCGCAGCCACCTCACTCGGCCATGCGCGGGTGGGGTGACCTTGGCGCCGGCCCGGCGACCATCGCCCCGGGCCGGCCGCGGCGGAGCCAGCGCCGGCAGTGGGGAGGGCCCGCCGGACTCCGGCAGCGGAGAGGACTTCGCCCCGCCACGTAGGCGGGGCCGTGCACCGCTGCCGACGCCGCCGGCACAGCTGCTGCCGTCGCCGCCACCATCACCATCACCGCCGCCGCCGACATCGTCATCGTCACCGACATCATCATCATCATCGTCATCGCCGTCGCCGCCGCCGTCGCCGCCCTGGCTCCGGTCGCGCCGCCTCCCCGTGCCGGGAGAAGGCGCGCCCCTGCCGCCGCACCGTGACGGCGCCGAGCCGCGACCACGGGCGCTCCCGGCGTGGAGCGCCTCGCCGGCGCCGCGAATTGCAGCTCTGCTCGAGCGCTTCCGGCGATCCCCGTCTGAGGGGCCCCGCACGTCGCGGGGCCTCGTGTCGACGGGGTCGTCGGCGCGGCGCCGCCTGCCTCAGACGCCGTGGCGACTCTCTTGGTCGCCAGACGGCTCGCTGGATTTCCTGGCGGGTGCGTCGGGCCCCGGCGGCGTGGGGCGGCCCACCGGTCACACTGACCGGTCTTCGGCCGCCTCGTCGGGGTCCCGGCTCGGGGGCGGGGGCTCGGAGGGGGCGCGCTGGGCGCGGCCGGGGCCCGCCGGACTACTCGCCGCCCCGGACTCGGCTCCCGGGCGGCTGGAGGAGCCGCGGCGGATCGGGCGGCGTCCCGGCGAGGAGGTCCGCCAAGTGCCGCCCGGCCGCCGCGGCGAGGACCTGTTGGAGCTGGCCGGCCCGGGCCCGACCCCGGGGCGGCCGTGGATGGAGCCGCGGTTGGGCGGGCGGCTAGCGGAGGAGGGGACGACGCCGGAGGTGCCGCCCGCCCGCCGCGGCATGGACATCAGTGGGCGTGTGCGGCGGTGGCTCGGTGGTGTGGTGGCCGGGCCGCGGCGTGGCGGCCCGGCCGGTGGTGATGCGGTGGTGACTCCCGCGCCGCGTGCCTGCGGGCCCGGGCCTACGGGGGGCGGGGCCGGCGCCATCTCCTCCTCCACTAGTGGGGAGGGGAGCGTCCGGTCGCGGGTGCCCACACCTCCTGTGAGTGTGTG
Source organism: Ashinkailepas kermadecensis (assembly GCA_034440615.1). NCBI lineage: Eukaryota > Metazoa > Arthropoda > Thecostraca > Neolepadidae > Ashinkailepas > Ashinkailepas kermadecensis. The sequence continues at coordinate 103,123 of JAOTOM010003281.1, forward strand.
GGGGCCCCAGCCGCCCTCGGTGGGCCGCTCGTCGGCGTCTCCCGCTGCCGCTTCGCCCGACCTCTCGGGTTTCCCCCGCTGGGGGCTGCGGCTGGGCCGTTGCCGCGGCCGGTTGCCCTGCCGCCCGTGGGCGGTGGGATCCGGTCCGCGACGGGGGGACCTGGCACCGCCGTGACCTTCGCCCCGCCCCCTCTCCCGTGCTGCCTGGCCGGCGTGCGGTGGGGCGCCCCTGTCCAGACGGGTGGGGGCGTTCCCCTGCTGGCGTCCGGCGCGGCGGTGGGCGGGGCGTTGGCTGCTGGTGGGGGCCGGGTCTCCCCTGCGGCGGGCCCCCGCGGCCCCCGTCGTCTGGCTCTGGGGGATCCTCGAATCCCTACATCCCCCTTGCGGCCCGCGTCCCCCGTCCCCTCCCTGCCTGTCGCGGGCCCGTGTCGTCGTCCGTCGGCCGGGCGGTGCGTGGCCGGTGCGGCCATCTGCCGGCCGGTGGTGGCGCTGGGGCTGCGGGCCGTCTCTCTGGCGGACCGCGCCCCGTGGTGCCGCGGCCGGCCGGTGCTCGTGGCGGCGTGCCGGCTGCGGTCGGTCCGGCCGACTCCTTGTCCCCTCCCCGGCGGGCGGTGCCGGCGTCCGACCCTGGCTCGGGGTCGCCCGGCGCTGTCCCGTCTCCGACTCCTCGCCGACCTTCCCCGGGGTCAACCCCGCCGGGGAGCCGCGGGCCCGTGACGTCTGGTTCGTCCGCGCCCCGGTCCCCGCGTGGGCCTCCGCCGCCGCCCCTTGGCCGTGGCCGCGGCGGTGGTCGTGGCCGTGGCCGAGGCCGTGGTCGTGGCCGGGGTCGTGGCCGCGGCCGAGGGGCGGCTGCGGGTGGGGCGGCTGCTCCGCCCCGCCCTGCCCCGGGGACACCTGACACCCCCCGGGCGGTGACCCCTGCTCCGGCTGAGAGGCGCTTGTCGCCTCTCCAGCAGGAGCTCCTGGAGCGCCTCCGGGACCTGCTCGATCGCAGGGCCTGTTGGACGGAGGTCGAGCCGGTCCTGGAGGAGCTTTGCCATCGAGCGGAGGAGCTCAACGCCGAGCACCATCTCAGGCGTGCGGCCGGCCGGACGGGCGGCGGTCGCAACGGTGCTGGTGCGCCGGGCACTGCCGCCCGGGCGCCCGGCCGCAGACCTCCTCCCTCTCGCCCCCCTCGTCCCCCCGTGGCCCCGCATGCACGTGTGCCCGTCCACGGACCCCCTCCCCCCGTCCCGAGCCGGCTGTGCCGCGCGGTGAGAGTCACCGGGTCCCTGGCGGGCCCCGATGCATGACCCCGCGAGGCCAGCCGCCTCCAGCGGCTCTACAGGACCGATCGCGCCAAGGCGGTGCGGGGCCTTCTCGAGGGGGGCGGCGCCGCGGTGTGGGGTGTCGGAGGCCGACCTGCGAGCCCACTTTGCCGCGCCCCTGGCTGCCCAGCCGGGGGAGCGGGAACCGTGGGCGGACTGGCCGGCCGGGGCCCCCCAGTTGGGGCGTGCCCCCGACCCCCCCCCCCCAGCGGCCGCCCCCCCCCAGAAGGGGGGGGGGGCGCCGCCCCCGTGCTCCCTCCACCCGGGCGCGGGCGCCGGCGGGCTGCGCTATGCCGCGCGGCGCGCCCTGAATCCTGCCTCCTCTCCCGGGGGCGTTATTTGTGGGGGGGGGGGGCGCGGGGGGCGGGGGGGCCGGGGGGGAGGAGGGAGAGGCAGGCACCCTAAAGAGGGGGGGGGCCCCCCCCGGGGGGGGGGGCGGGGGCGCGAAAGAATAAGGGGGGGGGAAGGCGAAACGGAGGCTGGGGTGTGGGCGGACCGGCTGAGCGCCTGGGCAAAGGCGGGAGATGTCCTGTCACCCGGTCAGAAGGGTTTCCGGTCCTTTGACGGTGTGCTGGAGCACAACTTTGTGATCCAGTGTGCTGTAAATGGGGACCGTCGCTCCAATGAAGGGTGTTATGTGGCGTTTGTCGACCTGGCCATCGGCCGGGGACAGCCGAACGCATTGGCCAGTGGCCAATGCGTTCGGCTCGGTCCCCAATTCACACCTTTGGAGTGTCCTGGACTCCTTTGGTCTTCCGGCCGGGGCTCGCAGGTGTTGACACACTGCGGGGTGTTCGACAAGGCTGTCTGCTCAGTGGGCTGCTTTTCAATATTGGAACGGAGCCCCTCCTGCATGCGCTGGAGCGCGCGGAGATCAAGTGCCTAGCGTTTGCGGACGACCTGGCACTGATCTTCCCCATCGCCGAGGCTGCTCGGCGTGGGCTTGGCGTACTCGAGCGCGGCTGCCGCTGGTGTGGGCTGCAGCCGAACCCAGCAAAATCAGGACTGCTGTCGGTGCGGGCCTTCGCCCCGCCCGACCTCACGCTGTGTGGGGTGCCGCTGCCCGCCATCCAGGTGGGCAGCTCTTTCCGGTACCTGGGTCGACAGGTGGGTCATACTCGACTCTCGCAGCAGCCGCTTGAGGTGCTGGCTGAAGCTCGTCGAGATGCTGAAAGGCTGTGCGATTCGGCTCTTGCCCCTTGGAAAAGGCTGGACGCGCTGCGTACATTCATCGTCCCGCGACTCACCCACTGCCTGCGGCTTGGCGTACTCCCTAACGGGCCACTTCGAGCTTTCTACGTGGCGCTCCGCTGGCGAGTGAAGGGAATCCTCGGCGTGCCGTGTAGTGCCGCCGGGGCCTACCTGTACGCGCCTGTCTCGTCGGGTGGCGTGGGGCTGACGAAGTTTGTGGCGGAGGCGGACGTCTTGATGGCGGCCGCCACGTCGCAGCTCCTCCGCTCCCGTGACCCCGAGACGGCGTGCCTCGCCAGCGTTGAGCTCGAGACCGTGGTCCGCCGTCGGCTCGGCCGGGCACCGACACCAGCTGACCTGTCAACCTACCTGAATGGGGAGCGGATGCGAGATGTCGGTGACGTGTCTTCACGATTCACGCGTACTCGTGTCGCCACTGTGGCGCTGGCCTCCCGAGTGGCCATCGCGTGGCACGCTGCTGTCCCCGGCCCGGTGCTCCACGTGGGCACCGCGGCTGTCGAGCCGCGCATGGAGGCCCGCACTGTCCGGGATTCGGTCCGCCAACGGGCGCTGGCGGGCCTCTGGCCAAACCCCACCAGGGCAAGGTCATGGAGTGTGTCGCCAGCCAGCCTGTGAGCTCCCATTATATGTATAATGGGAGTTTCACACGGTTTGCCGAATGGCGGTTCGTGCACCAGGCAAGGTGGGGCCTCGTGCCGCTTAACGGCTACCAGCGCGGCGCACGGGACCGGCGCTGCCGTCGCTGTGGCTACACCAAACAGCCGCTGCCCCATGTTCTTAACCATTGTCGGCCGCACAGTGCTGCGTTTCAGCTGCGCCACAACGCAGTGCTGTCCCGCCTCACAAATGCGGTGCTGCAGCGGGGCGGCACGGAGCTGCGCGTCAACCGACGGGTGCCGGGCGTGGACTCTGTCCTCCGCCCGGACCTGGTTGTGAAGCGCGGCAACGAGGTCTCATTGGTCGATGTAACAATCTCCTTCGAGAACCGAGCCGCGGCGCTTCGTGCCGCCGCCGACGGGAAGCTGGCGAAGTATGCCCCCTCGTCGAGTAGCTCCGCCAGCAGGGCAAAACGGCCTCTATCCAGGCCTTCGTCGTGGGTTCCCTCGGTACTTGGTACCGGGGGAATGAGGCCGTGCTCAAAGAGTTGCGTGTCAGTCGCTTCTATGCGAAGCTGATGCGTCAGCTGATGGTGAGTGACACCCTGAGGTGGTCCCGTGACGTGTACGTTGAACACGTCACCGGGCACCGCCAGTACCAGCAACCCGCGGCCGTACGTCACGACCGTGGATAGGCAGGGTGTTACGCCATATCATGCGGGGCCCTGGGTTGAGGCGTCGTGAGGCCCTCGATGGCTCCGCCCTGGGGGCTCCTTGTCCTTTCCCAGGAACCACCTACCCCTCGGGCGTTGCGGCGGCGGCTGGCGCTGACTGGAGCAGCGTTGGGTGCTGCCGCCCCGACCTTTGGCCCGGCTGCATGCTCGCCGTGCGGGCGTGACGGCCGGGCCGCGGGGTGGCGCGCCAATTGTGTGTTGTGCTGGCGCGCCGCTCCGGGCTGGGGCGTGTGGTGCCCGCGCCGGGCCTGCTCTGCGGGCCGCGGCGTGGAAGGTGTTTTCAATCATGTTTACTCGTTTGTTTTAGGGCGGGCCGTCTCTCGGGCCACGGTTTTTATGGCCCTTTTGGCCGCCGAGGCACATATTTTTTATCTGTTATGATTGTGTATGGTGTTTGTTGTGATGTTTGTTTGTTTTTGTTTTTGTTATTGTTTTTGTTACTTGCTTGTTTCAATTAGAGGGCGGCCCGCCTGGCATCTTACATGCCATTTTATCTCTTTTAGCTTTTAGCCGGCGTTGCGACCGCGGCCGTGCGGCGCCGGCTTTTTAATGTTCTTCTTTTGTCATTCATTTATATGTGGTTGGTGTGGTGCGCTCCCGGGCGGCCTATCACGCCAGGATTCGGCCGCCTGGGGCGCACCAGAACGTATTATTGTGTGGACGGGCACCCGCGTGATGCCCGGCCACGAGTAAATGTTTGTAAAGATGTAAAAATGTATGCTAAAGCATTTACTTTCATAAAGAAAAAATTATGTTCTCATCAGCTTAATATCTGATACGTCCCCTACATGGTGACCAGAATATTACACTTTTTTGGATTATGGCGTGGTTTTCGGAGCTTGCTCCTGTCCCGCCGCGGGTTGATCTCAGAATCGGCCCATTTAAAGCTGATTGGAAAAAACATGACCTTTGGTATCCGAAACGAGATCCAAAATGTTCGAAAAGCTTTGAAGATTTTAGGAATTTGCGAAATTTTAACTTTTTAAACTTTAATTGAACTTTTTAACTTTCATTGAATTTTGTAATCATGTTTACTCGTTTGTTTTAGGGCGGGCCGTCTCTCGGGCCTCGGTTTTTATGGCCCTTTTGGCCGCCGTGGTACCTATTTTGTATCTGTTATGATTGTGGATGGTGTATGTTGTGATGTTTGTTTGTTTTTGTTTTTGTTATTGTATTCTGAGTTGGAAAGAGCGACTACGAGATATAAAACCTATTAGATAATGAGCTAATTGTCCTTTCAAACCGAGTTGATATCAATTTTGAAAAGTATTGCTGGTTTGTAGACCATGTCATAAGCTTTGCTAATGTCCAAAAATACTGCCATAGTGTGTTCGTGTTTTTTGTAACTAAGTGGGATGTCTGTCTCTAATCTAATGAGATGGTCGACTGGGCTGCGTCCGTGACGAAAACCACATTGGAATGGAGATAAAAGAGAACTTGGGTCAAGGTGCCAGGTCAGTCTTTTGCTAATAATTATTTCAAGATGTTTCTCCACTCAACTGGAAAGAGGAATTGGCTGAAAATGATTGATGTTACTGTGGTCTTTGCCGGGTTTTAGAATGGGAATGATGATAGTTTTCTTTCCATGTTTCAGGAAGAATGTGATTTGCTCATGTTTAATTAAACGTGTCTAAGATGCATTGTTTGCTGTGGTCAGATAAATGTGGAAAGACGGAATAATGTAATTTGTCAGGCCCTACTGAAGTGTTACCGGCGGAGGAAATGGCATTCTGCAGTTCGAAAAGTTGAAAAGAAGCATTGTAGTCCTCGGTATTGTCGGATTGGAACAGTTCGAGATTCGTGTGAAAAGTATGTGACGCATTTGGTAGGAAATTAGGTTGGTAGTTCACATCGGAGATATTATGGGCTATGGTATCAGCTATGGTATTTACTATGGTTTGTGGGTCTGTAATGTTGAGATTGTGGATTTTGAGGGCCGGTAGAGATTTAAATGGGGAGCGTCCGGACAAACGTCGGATTAATTGCCATATGTTACTCAAAGGTATTTGAAAAGTCAGCTGGTGTAAATATATGGCCCATGAAAGGCGCTTGGCATCGCGAATGATGCGGCGGGTCCTCGCACGTTTGCGGTTACGGATTTATAAATTGTCTTGATCGGGATGTATAAAAGTCCGTCTGCCAACCGAGGCAGCACGTCCGGTTTCTCGGCATTGACGTCGACTTGAAATGTCATCTTCTCTCGGTGGCTCCGGAGACCCAACGGCAGATCCTGGCTGCGCTTCGCCACGCCCCGTTTGCGACGCAGAAATTCCGCGAACGTCTCGCGGGCTACTTGAACTTCGTCCGCGAGGTTGCACGACTGCCTCTGCAGCTCGTCGTCGAGACTCTTCACGGCAGTTCCTTCCTGCCTACCCTGACCCGCCTGGCTGTGATGCAAGAACCCTGGAGCATGGATGCCGGCCAGTACACCGCCCGGTTCCGGTTACATCCCTCGGCTATCGCCACCGATGCCACGCCGACTTGCCTGGGTTTTGCGGACCGCGACGCAGAGATCGCCTATCCGCTGCTCCGCCCCCTGCCTATCTACGCTGCAGAACTTCTTGCGGTCTACATCGCAATGGCATGGCGTCTCGATGTTACCATCTATTGTGATAATACGGCGGCACTCTACAATGCCCATAAATGGCGCTGCCCCGCTACCTGGCTCACTTGGGTCATATCTGTCTTTCGCCATCGCCGCTCTAGCTTACGATATGTGCCTACGGCCAACAACCCGGCTGACCCCCAGCCGATGGGGCCGCGTGTCACCTTGACACCGCCGGAGGTTCACGGATATGTACTCCGATCCGTGCAAAGGCTATGTTGTCTTCTACACCGCTTCCTGTTTCTTACGATATACTCGGTCATCACTGTATTTGTACGTTGTTTTCGCAATGTTTCTCACATTGTTCCATTGATATGTTGCTACTGTACTCGCCCGCCGCGCAGGCTACCCTAACTAGGCTCCGACACTGCCGAGGCCCCGGTAACCGTGACGTCACAGCCAATCAGGCGTCTTCACGATACCGGCGGGGTAACCTCGCTCTGTACCGCAGATGTCAGTCGGGAGGCCGCACTCGTTGAGGTAGGACTGGTGCTGAGTGGTTCCATATACTTTGGTGCTCCCGTCCGGAAGGGGAAACAAAATAATTTAAAAAACGGGGATGTGAGGGGCCGCATCCGCCTACCCCTCCATTCCCCTCCCGGGCTACGTTTTCCTATGACCACACGAACGCCGCAGCGTTCACCACCAGTCCCCTTTTCGGCCTCCCCGGCTCACGGTACCCGGTCCCGTACCGGGACGACGGGCCAACGGCCCAGTCGTCGAACTGGCCGGGTATAACGGCCGCTGGTGGTTCGTGTTGCAGACACATCCTGTGTACCTCTGCACGACGTGGTCGCAGGTGGCCCACCTGCGGTGTCCTGTGGCAGCCGGCGTGACCGTCTCGTCACGTCCGGTCGTCAGCTCAGGTCCGTGCTGTCAGCTGCGGTGTCGGCGTGAGGCGGCGGGTACCGATCGGGTCCTGCGGAAACTGGACTTCGGGCGTGCCGGACTCCTCACGCCCGATTGTCAGGTCGTGTTGATGTTGGCCCAGGGCCAGGACGGATGACGATGATGTCTTCACCGAGCGGGAGGGGTTGAAGGGTTGAAGGTTGTGGTGTTGGATTGACGGGAACAGAACTCTGTTTGCGGCGCATCAGACAGTACATGATAACACCAGTTGTGGCTACGAACATCAGTACCACTGGGATGATCAAGGCCGAATTTCCCAACACTGCATGATAGCGGATGTCGCGTGTTGTCTGTAGTTGATAGCTGAGGCGGGAGATTGGGATGTCGAGGTCAGGTAACATCGACAGGGCTGCTGTGTCGGAGTTGCTGTCTATGTTAGGTAGCCGGGTTCGGATGGTTTGCTCGGTCAGCTCGACTAACCGGGCAAGCTGTGAGCGCAGGAAGTTTACATGGTTGACATCCAGAAGGGATGATTTGGAGCTGGCCGTAGGGATTCGAAAATACTTTGAAAGGATTGAGCATCCATTGCTCAGGTGCACCAACTGTGCAGGGGTGGTCGTGGTGAAATCTGAAATGCCATTGGCACAAACCATTTGAATGTTCACCGCTGATCCTGAAGTGATCAGCCAAAGGTTTCGTTCGACATCTAAAGCGGTCGGGGTACTTTTGAGGGACATGAGTGTTTTGCACTGTGTGTTAATTTCGTCGATCTCTCGCAGGTACAGTGATTTCACACAGGACGCAGTCATCGCTGTGAATTGTTCGGCCCGATGGAAATGACAAAAAGATTACTTTTGCTGCAAACATATGCGGATATCTTCAGATATCTCCATGAAGCGGGTGTTGTCCTGGCTGATGGCAAAGAACTTCACATTTCCTATTTCAAATTTCGTTTCCAAAGATGAGTTTCGGTCAGGCAGGTTCGTATTGAAGATTTCGAACACGTTGAAGCGGTCCGGAATGTTGACGATGGGGATGGGCAGCGTCAGGAAGGATGTGGAGTTCACAACTGTCAATGAGGTATGAATGATCCGGTAATACTCCTCGAGTTCGTCGGTCCGGTAGGGCAAAGCTTTACCGTTTGGTAGGGCATTACTGATGCTCGAAAGTACTTTGAGTAGTTGAGCTGGTTTTACCAGTGATTGGGGCAGGATGCCATGTGTCAAAAGGCTGAGATGCATCTGCAATTCCGAAAGTTGATTGCAAGCTTGCTGAATGATAGCTCTAGCGTTTTCAGTCACCTTGGTGATTTGGGTTTGAAGTGAAATGTAGATTTCAAGGTATTGCAGTTTGGTACGTTCCATAATTGAGACCTGATGGGTCAGATTGTTTACCAAACGACTGATCTGGTTGATCGCCTCGCGGTTCGTTTGTACTTCCGCGTTGGTATGATTCATGATCGATACATTTTCTCCGAGAATGTGAACTATGTTGTCCTCATCATTTTCCAAGGTAACAAGTCGGCTGATGATGGCTTCAAGGTCGGCGTCGGTAGCTGTACCGAAGAGAAATGACAAGGCATTTCCAACGAAGGGCAGGACGGATCGCTTCTGTCTATGATGGGTCGGATTGATTGAGTTGGCTGCCAGGATCGTATTATCTAAATTGGTCCTAAGTGTTTTCAAGCTTTCGGTCAGCTGGGATTGCACGTTGTCGGAGTACGGAAATTGCGGATGGTCAGTGAGATATAATCCTATGCGTTTTTCGAACACATGTAACGTGTGATTCAGGTCGTCGCTCAGTGTTGTAGGCACATCATACACACGAAGAGGCATGTGCACTTTCCAGATCTCATGGGTTGAGTACAGTACACCACGAGGCAAGAACAGAGTTCCGTAGCTAGTTTTGAGTATAAGGAATAATAGGATGGGAATGATTTCGACCACCGACATTCTGTAAAATCAAAGACCTGTGTCACACTAGACATCAGGGTAGGTGACGTCACAACGTCACATCAACATCATTACACCCATATGGGGTTCCATCACAAGGTGCTACACGCACCACGTCCTTCACATCGGCAATCAGGCCGGTAGGTGGCGTTACTTCGTCACCGTGGTGGCGCTACTGCGTCAACAATACAGTTACATGTCCATATGAAGCGACTCACTGGTACACTTTGACGACATATCTACTAGAGCCGTTATTAAAGCGTCGATTGAAACATCATCATTTGTAATTTGAACTGCCACATCATTGATTCATTTTTCATCTCCACAAAGCTTGCAAAGGCGTTAGATTTATTAGGCGTGACGTCGACTCGTTCGACATCAGCTTCGTAATCAGTGGAAGTAGCGGAGTCATCGTGCATTTGAAGTTTGCATGGAGGACGATCCTCGTCAGATGATTCCACCAAAAGTCGTTTTTCAGGGACTGGCGTCACTGGGCTTTCAGTCGAGTCCTGCAAGCGTTTTGCTAATTCGGAAAGCGGAATTTCATCTTCCGATTCGCTAAATGGAGGTTTTTAGCGTTTCGCCAAGTGCGATTGTGAAGTTTCAGGGTCTGAATCACTGGACACGGGTAAGGGTCGTTTTAGGCGCTCTGCTAATTCTGAAAGGGGTCTATTGTCTTCTGAATCGCTCGAAGAGGGAAGTGGTCTTTGGTTTCGTTCCGCTGGTTCCGAGAATGGGGCGTCGTCGTCTGACTCACTGGTCGATGGCAACGGCCTTTTGTTTTTCTGCACTAGTTCAGACAGAGGAATGTCTGTCTCAGTATCACTCGATACCGGTGGGGGCTCAGCTACATCTGCTGACGGGGTGAGAGCTGATCTCTCTGGCAGGTCAGACTCGACCGGCGGTGGCTGCACCGAGCCAGGCACGGGCTCTGTCAACTCAGCGGTTTCATCATCCTTTGTTCTCGTTTGGCTGCATACGTCCATGGGCCAATCCTCACAGGGACTGTAGTCAGGGCCGGCCTCGGCCCGTTTGGCTGACCTAAAAGGCTGCACACGTTCAGGGACAGTACCATCTACCTTGGACGTTTTCTCTAAATACTTTAGGTTCACTGGTTCGTCGTGGTCCTTGGTGGGTTCCCATGCTGTGTTCGGATCGGATAGCCGTAGTTTCTGTGCATGTACCAGCCGGGTCTTTCCAGAGGCCTGATTTCTGATCACATAGTTCACTGGGATCGTTTGTTTGACAATCCGAAAATATGGTTTCCACGGCAATGAGAACTTTGACGACGTGCCCGGTTGTACCGTTGTGTCATAATAGTACACGGGATCTTCAATTTTGAAATTTCGCGGCTTGGCTTTGCGGTCTGCGTACTCACGGTTCCGTGCATGACTCTCCACAATGTGAGTCTTTACATGGCTGTACGCTTCATGTAAATTAGACAGCATTTTTGGGACATAGTCTTCTCCGTAATATTTCATTTTAGGCTGGAGTAAATTGTCCAAGGGAAGAACGGGGTCTCTGCCGTACAGTGTGAAGAATGGCGAGATGGTTACAGAGCTTCCAATGTTAGCGGTCCGATAGGCGGCAAGAGTGGCGGGAATTTTTGTGCCCCAATCATCCTGATTTCTGTTGATTGTTTTTGCCAAAATGTCGTTTTGGCACCTATGGTAACGTTCGCAGCGTCCGTTACTTCGCGGCCGATATGCACTGGTGGTGATATGGCGAATATTCAAACAGGTTTCGAGCTCGTCTACAACGGCATTTCTGAATTCTGTTCCCAAGTCCGAAAGTATCACGCGTGGACATGAGTGGCGTGGAATGATTTCTTCCATAAGGATTTTCGCGACAGTATGGGCATCCTTTCGCTTAGTGCAAAAGCTTTCCAGCGAAGAAGAAAACAAGTCGTTGATGGTGATGACGTAACGGTTACCTTTTTGCGTTTCTGGGTATTGTCCACAAGTGTCAATCGCAATCATTTCAAAGGGATAGTGAGGTACTGGCATCTCCTGCATCGGGGCTGGGGCTGCTTTGGCTTTGCGTCCTGTGCAAGGCACGCAAGCTTTGAGGTAGGCCACTGTGTCTCTCCACATTCCGTTCCAATAATACCTGAATTTAAGCTTTTCGTATGTTTTGGTGAGTCCCAAGTGTCCTGCAAAGAATCCTTCGTGCATCTCCTTCAATACTTCCTGTCTCAAGGATTTAGGCACGCAGAGTTGTAAGCCTGGAAATGGTCCACAGCGCGGTCAATCGCTAATTTTGTAGATCAGTTTGTCCAATTCCATGTAATGCAAAACGATGTCCCGATAATCTGCGTGATTTTTGTCATTCATGATTTTCCGAATATTTGCTATTTCCTCATCGGCATTCTGAAGTTCCGCTATATTCTCCCATTTCACTAGTATGTCCTTACATTTTCCCTCTCTGCTCAGGTCCTCTTCTGGTTTTCTGAACTAGGTGTGACGGAGATCACCCATTGGTACATGGTCTGAATCTATGACGTTCACGTCTTGGTGAGCTTCGTGCATTCTACTGAGGTGGTCAGCCACGATATTTTTGCTTCCTTTGATATAAATAATTTCGCAGTCGTGCTCTGAAAGCATGATAGCCCATCTCTGCAAGATTGGATTTTTCATTTCTGACAGGTTCAAAAAAGTAAGTGGACGGTGATCGGTCAGAATGGTGACTTTCGATCCAAGCAAATATTGGCGTAATTTTTGCACACTCCACACGCACGCATAGGCTTCTTTCTGGACCACTGGCCACTTCCGTTGTGTCTGATTTAATTGTTTCGACAGGTACTGTACCACTCTTTCACCTTCTCCGTGTTCCTGCACTAACACGGCTCCAACTGCTTCCTGGGAGGCATCCGTGTATAATTTGGACTGTTTCGTGACGTCGGGATAAGCCAGCACGGGTGCGGAAGCTAATTTTTGTTTCAGTGTTCCAAAAGCATGCTCACACTCGTCTGTCCAATCAAATCTGGCATGCTTCTTAGTGACGTTTATAAGTGGCGTTGAGATTTTGCTGAAGCTGGGAATGAAGCGACGGTAGTATGAACACATACCGATGAATGAGCGTACTCCCTTGACATTGGTCGGGGCTGCCATACATTGAATCGCTTCAGCTTTCTCTGGGTTTGGCTTGATGCCAGAGGCTGACACTAGGTGTCCCAAGTATTGTACTCTTTCTTTCAAAAAGTCACATTTCGACAGTTTTGTTTCAATTTCGCTTTTCGCAGTCGGCGGAAAACTTCTTCCAGATGGGCCAAATGTTCGTCAAACGTTTTGGCGTATACGATTATGTCATCGATGTAGGCGGTTGCAAACTGAATTTGAATTCCGGACAGCACTTTGTTCATCAGTTCTGCAAATTTAGATGGTGCGTTGCAAATTCCGAATGGCATTTTGCGAAAGTTCCACAGGCCCATAAAACACGTGAATGCTGTTTTTTGAATACTCTCCTCGGACATCGGGATTTGCCAATAACCAGCTTTCAGATCCAAGGACGAAAAGAAGTTCGCACCTCCCAGAGAGGCAAGAATGTTCTCAATTAGCGGGAATGGGTAGCTATTTTTCTTGGTCACCTTGTTTAGTTTTCTGAAGTCAATCGCGAATCTGTTACTTCCGTCTTTTTTTGCGAACGATCACTATCGGGGCGGCCCAGGGACTGTCTGAGTCCTCAATGATACCAGCGTCTAACATCACTTTAATTTGTTCCTCAACGTATTTTCGCTGAGAGAATGGGGTTTTGTAAGGAGCTTGTCGGATCGGTGGGTTGTCTCCAGTGTCAATGTCCATTTTGATGACATCAGTCGTTCCAAGATCTGCGTCAGTCTCGGCAAATATGTCAGTGTTAGCACGTAACAGCTGTTCTAGTCTGTCTTTGTCTGCACCAGTCAGGTGAGCCAGTTTGGCTTGATCAAGCGGGTCAGAGGGAGGGGTTGGCGGCGTCAGTTCAATGTCCTGTGTCATATCAATCAGGTTTTCCAAGTCAGAATCGTCTATATTCTCAGCGAATGCAATCACCTGCTCTGGGTGCAAGGAGAAATCACGAGTAGCGGTATTGACAATTCGCACTGGTACGTGTTTGTGTTGGTCAGGTTTCGCTATAACTTCGGCTATGAACAAGCCAGGTTCCTCAGAGATCAGCGGCATATTGCTCTACTAGTTGGACACTGTTAATGAAGGCTGGGCATTCCACGACAGTGTTGGCGGGAATGTGAATTCTTTCCTTGACTCGGACGAGTGAGCTCGTCGGTTCGCTGTTCTGTTTTTGAGGTCTGAGGGGAATCATGTTTCCTTCGATGCAGAGGGCTTTCTTCTGAAAAATCTAACTTCGCTCCAAACTTCGTCAACAAATCATTTCCCAACATGCACTCCTGTTTTAGGTCCTCTACAATTTGAAATCCGAATGGTTTTCGGAATTTGCTCATCTCCACCATGAAGGTTCCAACTCCAATGTTTTCAGGCGATGTCCACTGGCGGATATCAGTGGTATGCAATCTCGTCGGTCCTGTGAGAATTTTATAATATTTTTATCCGCGATTTTGTCAAATAATTTTTTGGAAATCAACGATATGTCGGCTCCCGTGTCCACGAGAGTATAGGCTCTCTGGTTGCCGATGTGAAGCCAAGCCATGGGCGTGTTTGCCTTGATGTGAACTTGTTGGACGCGTGCCAACCTTTGTTTACGTTTTTCAGGGTCGCGTTTTTTCTGATATTCTTCCTCTGTTTTCTCGGTATTTCCTTTGTCTGAATTTGCTCAGTTCCATCACGGTGGTCAGTCGCGACAGAGCTCATTAGTTTTCCGCCTGGCTAATTGGCTGAGAGCGGCATCGTCTTCCAATGTAACCAATTTTGGCACACCTGATACAGATGGGTCTACCATCGGGAGTCCAGCGGTAAGCTGGGTGCTGCTCGGTGTTGGGTGGTGCTCTCCATACTCTGGGGCCCATAGGAGGTCGTGGCTGCGGTGGTCCATAGTGTGGTCCTGAGGCTGCGGTGGTCCATAGTGTGGTAGTTTCGTGGCGGACGGGGGTAGCGTTGATAGGTGGGATGGAACACCCGTGGTCCAGGCTGGGGTTGGTTCTCCCTGGGGGCTTCTCAGTTTCTAGCTTTGACGCTGCTAATTTTTCCACTGATTGGCCTATTGCCATAACAAGTTTTTCCAATTTCTCTACCGTGTCCTCTCCTGTGTCTGGCTGATTAGAGTCGACTTCAATCGGCTACTGCCTTTGTACGCCTCTGCAAACCTCGATAACTCTGTCTACCTTCTGTTCCTTCACTGCAAACTGGATGGTTTCGTCCAGGGTTCGGAAGTTTTGTCGGTACAATGTTTGCCAATGAGCTACTTTGGACACCGTTATTAAAAATATCAATGAGATTTTCCTGAACCGTGGGATTTTCGACATCTGAGTAAGCTTCCCGTGCCAGTGCGATTAATTTCTCACCGAAATCCTGCACAAGCTCATGGCGAATTTGAAGTAGTTTTCGCAAACCCTCCTGAGCGCACTTATTGTCCGAGAGGTCTGAATACCTTTCCCGCATGACGTGCTTGATTTGTGTCCACGTCATAAGTGGTTGTTCCGAGAATACCCGCTGCATGAACTCGGCTGCAGGTCCAGTAAGCGTTTTGATGCAAATTATCTGCATTTGTTCGTCATCTATGCTGAAGTTAATTCGGTCAAGTTGCCATAACCATTCAATTACTGTTGTGACCATCTCCAGAAAAAGGTTTAACGTTCTGCGTCATACCTTGTGCTCTCATCTCCAAGCGAATTTTGTTGAACCACTCCGCCAATCTATTAGTAGAAATCTCAGTCATAATTAATTACGTTAAGTTACTCTATATATTTTTCAAAATTATTCGCTCACTTTTGTGGAGATTTCTATGTTTCAGATTCGGCTCGAGGTTCACACAGCACTTCCCACACACAGTATTCAGAACACGGTAGATATACAGCACAATTATGCAATTTTAAAATATTTATAATCGTGGTCAAAATCCGAAAGTGGCATTTTTAGAAGGATAATGAAGTTGCTCGGACCCACGTAAATGAAGCGGAAGACGTTCTGTTGCTCGTCAGTGCTGAAACGGCGTGATTGAAGGTCCAGTTGGTGTAGCTCTAGTTGTTTTTTCAGAAAGTCGTGGAAAGTCGCAGAAAGTCTCGCAGGAAATCCGGGTCACGGCAAACTTGTAGGAAAGTTCCTATATTCGCACGCGAAAGTCTAGCAAACTCGTCGTCTCGATAACCCCGGTTGTAAAAGCACAAATGTCCTTTTAGCTGCCCTGTATTGCACTGCAGCACTCGCACGATCACTCGAGATAGACCGACGGAGTACAGAACTTTCTCCTCTGAAGGTTACCCGTGATACTGCCTTTCTATGAATTTAGAGGGCGAATTTAGTTGGGAAGGAAGCACGCCCAGCAGCAGTCCGCTCGCAGTGAAAATCCAAGCCTGACTGACTCGCCACTCGAGGTGGGCCCCTCACGGGCAGAACCCCGGCGTCTTATTGGTCGGTGAGGCAGACGCCCATTTACGTCACAACCCTGTTCTAGAATGATCGACAGGAAGGTTGCCTGTATTTAGTAACGGTAGCAATGTCACGTTTACGATATACTTTTACAAACGGTAAGCTTACGGGATTATATGAATTACAGTTACGGGACAGCCAAAAGTATGATTTTATATGAACTCCATTACATCTAACTTTTAACGACGGCGGCGGGGCGCGCCGGTCTCTGGCGGCCGGGCGCCGGCGAGGGCGGCGTAGGTGCAAGGTCCATTGAAAGGCCCCAACTGGACCGGTGACTGAATTTATGGGATTAAGACGCTCCAAGCTAACTTTTTTACATCGGTGTGTGGTGGAATATAAATGGAACACACATCTTTTGGTTTAAAAGAATAAGTTTATTAAGTGTAATTTGTGTATGTGTGAAATCATTGTTTATCTAAAGTGCTATACCGCAACTTCGATGTGATCCAGGGACCTCTTCGTGACGATACAGTGAATAATTGGATAGGTTAAAGTCGTATGTATCATTAGGTAAAAACCATGTTTCTTGGAGTGCTATGAGAATAGGTGCGAGAATACTGAAAAAGGCTTTCATTTCGGACCATCCGGATAATAAACTATGGCAATTCCATTGCAAAAGTGTAGACATTGGGAGAAAAGGTATTAATGTTTCTCAGCACCTTTTGGTGCATGCTGGACCCAGGAGTGTAGCTCCAGCGGACACGTGGGATGGGTGCGGACGACGGCGATGGACCGGCCAGGGCCATCCGGCCGACAGGTGACCTTGGCGAGGTCACGGCGGCCGGTTACTGCCGCGGGGGATGCCCGCCGGCTTGGAGTTTGTCGTGTCACGTGGGTGCCGGGCTCGAACGGCAGCTCGCTGACGGGTAGCGATAATTTGCTCCCGCAGCCGAATGACTGCGGGGCCTGTCAGTCCTCGCTGGAGTGGTCCGCTTGTTGGGAGCCGGAGTGGTTTGGGTGTTGGGGGCCAGTGTGGTTTGTGTCGGTGTGGTCAGTGATGTGAATTTTGTTAGTTTTTTTAATCAATTTTTTTATTAGATTTTTTAATAATTTTTTTAACCTCCGGGCCGGGGTAGGATACCCCGGTCGTGGCCTTGACGGCGCATACTTCCTTCTCCTTGCGCTAAACTGGACATTGATTGGAAGTGGTGAGGTCATCGGATGTGTTACAGCTGAGGCAGTGTGGAGGCTTGGAGCAGGTGGAATTAGGATGGGTTGGTTCTCCGCATTTGGGACAGCGGGCTGATTGGCGACAAGTTTTACTGCCATGGCCGAAGCGCTGGCAATAAAACAGCGGAGAGGATTTGCAATAAATACGCGGACTTGGTATCGGATGTAGCCGGCGAGGAGAGTTTTGGGAAGAGTTGAGTTGAAGATAAGGACAAGGAGGCTTGTATCGCGTTTCTGGCCAACTTTAAATGAGGTAATGCGGTGGACGTGGGTCCCGCCCTCCGGCCTGAGCTCGGTCTGGATATCCGCTTCGGACATGAAGCGGAGCTCCAGCCCGAAGATGGTGCCCTTGGTGCAGTTGCGGTTGGAGTGGAGTGAAATGGTGACGAATTTACCACAAAATGTGGTGGTACGAAGGAGGGCTTTGGTCTGGGCTCTGGTTTGGGTTTGATGACAAGGGTTCCGTTGGCAGGGGCTTCGATGTCAGGATTGGCTAAGGAGGAGAGGAGTTGCTTCGTCGGCCATAAAAAGTTAATACGGTGGAAGGAAACGGATTCCTCGACAGGCTTGACTACTATGAAGGAGCCAGCACTGTCGAGGTAGGGTTCGACGGATGGGATTGGTTCAGGTTGGGAGGGTGTGGTCTGGTTCGAGCGTGGGTCAGCGGCGTGAGGAGTGATGGTGTGGTCCGGATTGCGAGGCGAAGTCGAGGTCTTGGAACAAGCAGGGGTCGGTGAGGCACAAAGGGCATCCATGGCGTCACCCGAAGGAATTGTCCGGCGCGGGTCATCAACGGTGGTATCGAGAGATGGGACATGATGTGCAAAGTCCGGGGTCGCGCGATGATCGTCAGGTGTAGCTAGGGATGCAAATTCCGACTCGAAGTCCGGTGGCGAGCTGGGGTCGGTATCCTTTTTCCTCTTTTTCCCCATCACGGGAACAAACCCTACCGAACGAAATATAAATAAACACGCAGAGGAAAGGGAACGGAAATATGGCGACGAAAAAACCAGGTGGGGCGACGGGTGTCACCCTACTGGAAAACTAAATGCAAAAAGAGCGACGGGTGTCACTGCACGAAAATTACAAATGAACTGCAATAACCAGCAGTCAGTCTGGCCAAAACTAGCATGGTGGAGTAATCAGTCGGCTCTGGCGATGTGCGCTCAAATAGTACTGAATACTTCATGTAATTACCAGACCCTCTTTTGCAGTCACATGTGTCGTAGGATAAGCGCATGGACGTAGGTTTCCGAAAAATATATCGGCGTCATGCACTTTCCAGTGCATGACGGCAAGGCCGATGCGAATGGACCGGGGCATGCCACATCGGGTCCCATGTTAAAACATAAAATTATTGGGATATTAAAAACATTAAACTTAAAAATGTTGATACATCTCCGGAGGCTGGCGAAGTATGCCCCTCTCGTGGAGCAGCTCCGCTAGCAGGGAAAAACGGCCTCAATCCACGCCTTCGTCGTGGGCTCCCTCAGTACTTGGTACGGAGGAACGAGGCCGTGCTCAAACAGTTGCGTGTCAGTCGCTTTTATACGAAGCTCATGCGTCAGTTCATGGTTAGTGGCACCCTGAGGTGTTCCGTGACGTGTACGTCGAGCACGTCACCGGGCGCCGCCAGTGCTAGCAACCCACGGCCGTACGTCACGACCGCGGATAGGCAGTGTAGAAAAGTTTTTTTTCGGGCCCATCCCTGAAGGGGCAAACTCCTTCTGGCTACGTGTATAGTTCTCGAGGACCTCAGCGTTTGCGATATTTAAGACCCCGTGTATAAATTCAATAGCTGTAAGCCTTGATCTCAGAGCTCTGATCTCACATTTTGACACGCACCTCCAAAGCCAGCACTTCTATATTGTGCAACTTAATCAACAGACAAATGGCCACGAAGATCATACATTAATGGCGCGTCGTGATAAATGCGTTAATAATATAGCTTAATCTTGATAGATAGGTGGAACAGTTTCACACACGCTACGATTTTCTATCAGTCTCGCCCAGACGTATCTGAGAAGACATACCTCCACTGGTGTGGCCGGCGGCTAGCCAGCCCGGCTAGCCATCCGCCAGTGGCGTCCGCTCGCCACAAGCGTTCGTCGACAAGAGACTCAATGTTCCTCCCGCGGGTCTGTCCGAGGTAACTGACAGCCTACGTCACTATCACGCGATCAGCCCTCAACACGTCACATGACTGACTGCGCGCGCAGACCAGTGGGGGTTTGCTCATCCCCGACCGGCCATAAACTGGCCCTAGAACAAAGGCTCGATCTGACCTTCGTGCCTTCTACACCAAGCGGGCGCACTGTCTCTGTCTCAGACATCAGAGACATCTCTGACCTCAGCATCTCAGTCCAGGCACGCGTCGGCCTGGCGTCGACATGTGGGCGGTCTCAGCAAATCACCGGACACTGGTGACTAACAACAACGGCTGATTGGCAGAGGCGGGGCACTGCAGCCTCTGGTCTGGAGACACAGCACCTGACACACTAGCGACACTCGACGTTCAATTCACCGCAGCCCACGGACAGTTGGCATAGACACACCTGTCTTGTCATCTTTGCAACTTGTTCCCGTAATATAACAACTTGTCCTATATTACCCACTGACGTCACATAACTTCACTGGCATTCTACAGCGGCAGCGGCGGGGCGCCGGGGTACCGAACTAGCAGCGGTGGCGGGGCGGGCACGCCGGTCGGATATCGAGGTCACATCTCCGGCGGCCGGGCGCCGGAGAGGGCGGGGTTGGTACAGGATTCATTGAACGACCCAGACTGGAGCGGTGGCATGATTCACGCGTCACACGGCGTTATACAACGGCGCATTCTGGAACGATGAGGGCCGAAAGGTATAGTTGCATCTAACATTGTTACAACCGTGCCAGTCGAACTGTGGGGAGGGGGTTGAATTTATTGGATTAAGATGCACCGAAAACCAACTTTATAACAGCAGGGTGCTACGCCATATCATGCGTGGCCCTGGATGACCACAATTGATATCGCTACTCGGCCTTCTGGTTAGCACGGCGACATGTCTACGTGTGATAAGCACGTCGACATGTAAATTGAGATATTCGTATATAACCCAACATTGGATGTCATTTTGAAACCTGACGATCAGGGACGATCGGAAACTTGAAGAGTTTTCGGTAATGCCGAAGCGAAATAGCCAGATGGTAAATTATATTAAAATAAACGAATTAGATCCCCGATTGGCATCGCTTCACGGTCTTTTGGCTGAGATGAAAGTGGTTGCATGCGAGTTGATTTTGTCGTACGAATAGATTTCATGTCATTTTGGAACCTGACCATCAGCATGAAAAGTTTTTGATAATGCCGAAGCGAAATAACCACTTCGTAACTTCCGAAAAATAAGTTCAGTAATTCAAATCGTAGAGGACCTGAAACAGTATGCATGTTGGGAAAATATTTTGTGACGAAGTTTGGAACAAAATTAGATTTTTATTTAAAAAAACCCTCTGCATCGAAGGAAGCATGATTCCACTGAGACCACAAAGGCAGAGCAGTGAGCAGGCCAGCTCACTAGTCCCGAGTCAAGGGAAGAATCCACATTCCGGCCAACACTGTGGTGGAATGCCAAACCTCCATCAACCGTGTCCAACTAGTCGATCAAAATTGTCATGTACCCTCGCTGGATAATATGCCGCTGATCTCTGAGGAACCTGGTTTATTCCTAGCCGAAATAGTCGCAAAACCTGTTCAGCATCAGTGCCTACCAGTCCGAATCGTCAGTGCCACTGCACGAGATTTCTCCTTGTATCCAGAGCAGATGATGGCATTCATTGAGACTATAGACGACTCTGACCTAGAAAACCTAATCGAAATGACCCAGGACATTGAACTGACGCAGCCGAACGCACCCTCTGATGCTGGTGCTGACTGGTGCTGACAAAGACAAACTAGAACAGATGTTACGTGCTAACACTGAGCTATTTGCCGAGACTGACGCAGACCTTGGCATGACTGATGTTTTGGAAATGGATATTAACACTGGAGATAACCCATCAATCCGACAAGCTCTTTCCAACACACTATTCTCTCAGGGAAAATATGTAGAAGATCAAATAACGGTAATGCTAGAAGCAGGAACCATTGAAGAATCAGACAGCCCCTGGGCTGTCCCGATAGTAATTGTTCACAAAAAAACGGAGGGAACCGTTTCGCCATTTACTTTATAATATTAAATCAGGTGACCAAGAAAGATAGCTACCCACTCTCGCTAATTGAGGACATCCTTACCACTTTGGGCGGTGCGAACCTCTTTTCGTCTTTGGATTTGAAAGCTGGTTATAGACAAATTCGGATTTCACTGAGGAGAACATACCCAAATCAGCATTCACATGTTTTCTAGGCCTGTGGAACTTTCGTAAAATGCCATTTGACATCTGTTTGACATCCCCATCGAAATTCATGGATTGACGAACTAAGTGTAGTCTGGAATTTAAATTCAGTTTGCAACGGCCTACATCGATGACATAATAGTATACTCAAAAACGTTTGACGAACATTTGGCCGATCTTGAAGAAGCTTTCCACCGGCTATGAAAACCGAAACTGAAATTAAATCTTTCGAAAGGTGACTTCTTGACAGAAAAAGTGCATTACTTGGGAAGCACAGTGTCAGCTTCTGGCATCCAGCCAAACCCTGAGCAGGTTGAAGCGATTCGCTCATTTATCTTTATGTGTTCATACTACCGTCGCTTCATTCCCAACGTCACACAAATCTCGGCGCCACTTACCAACCTCACTGCGAAACATGACAAATTTGATTGGAACGCCCTGAATTGGAAGCCCTGAAACAAAAGTCAGCTTTTGCGCCCGTACTAGCATATTCCGACATCGCGAAACAGTACAAGTTGTACACGGAGGCCTCACAAAGTGCGAATGGAGCCGTATTAGTGCAAACTCACGGAGTCGACGAGCGAGTAGTACAATTTCTGTCAAAACAACGAAACGAAACACACCGTAAATGGCCAATGTTTCAGAAGGAGGCCTATGCAAGTGTTTTGTCTGTGCAAAAATTGCCAAAGTATTTGTACGGAGTGAAGTTCACCATTCTGAACGATCACCGTCCACTCACCTTCTCGAACCCGCCAGAAATCAAAAATCCCATGTTGAGGAGATCGGCTATCATGCACTCAGAGCACAACTGTGAAGTAATTTATATTAAAGGAAGCAAAATGTCGTTGCAGGCCATCTGAGTAGAATGCACGAATCAGATCAAGCCATGAACGTCATCGAATCAGACCATGTTCCCATGGGTGTTCCCCACCAAACCCAGTTCAGAAAACCAGAGGAGGAAATGAGCAGAGAGCATTTCCAGTAATACATGTACCACGTTGAAAATGTTGAATGTCTCCAAGTTTTGTTTTGCGCACCGTTCGTTATTTTGCCTAATAGTCTGCAAGATTAGCTAGCCACCATGGCTGATGTATCGACGTGTAAATAAGTTATGTTGTTATGAGCGCCACATGACTGATGTAGTCAATGCTCCCTAAAGCCATAATAACCAACCAACACAATTCAAAAATGCCATTGTGGACGAGTTGGAAACATGTTTGAATGTTCGCCATATCACCACCAGTGCGTGTAGATCGGAAAGAAACGGCCTTTGCGAACGCTACCATCGATGCCTAAACGGGTTGTTATTTTCGTAGAAATAGACTTCATGTCATTTTGAATCCTCTGCAATGAGTATGGAAGAGTTTTTGTGAATGCCGAAGCGAAGTGACCACTTGGTAACTTCCAAAAAAAGAAGATGAATAAGATCTCCAGTTGGTAACGCTTCTCGGCCACTTGACTAAGAAGAGATGAAATCCTTGTTTGCATAGAATCGTGTATACATCACAGTATATCTTTCTGATGCCTAAGCGATACGTCAACCTGCAATCGTCACAAAATCGATGGAACCACGACGGGCGAAACGTCAACATGCAACCTTAAAAAAACAAACAAAGAGATGCACAATTGGCATCCCTTCTCAGCCTTCTGGCTAACTCGCACGTCAACGTGGAAGTTGAGATATTCGTATATAACCCAAAATTGTATATCATTTTGAAACCTGACGATCAGTCTGGAAGAGTTTTCGATAATGCCGAAGGGTAATAACCAGATTGTAAGGCATCGTTTTTGTCTATAATAAAAAACGAATTAGATCTTCAATTGGCTTCGCTGCTCGGCCTATTGGCTGAGATCAAAGTGGTTGCATGCGAGTTGTTTTCTCGTAAGAATATGTGTTGTCATTTTGAAACCTGCTGATCAGCATGGAAAATATTTTGATCATGCCGAAGCGAAATGATAACTTGGTAACATCCAAAGAACAAAATGAGTAAGATCTTCAATTGATATTGTTTCTCGGCCACTTGGCTGTGAAGAACATGACTTCCTTGTGGGCTCAGGACCGTGTATAAATCACATTATATCTTTCTAATGCCTAAGCGATACGTCAACATGCAATCATCACAAGAGCGGACCCCAATTAGCGAAACGTCAACATGCAATCTTCCAAAAAAAAACGAAAGAGAACCGCAATTGGTATCGCTTCTCGGCCTTCTGACTATGATAAGCACGTCGACATGTGAGTTGAGATATTCGTATAGAAGTGATACCATCTGGAAATCTTATTCATATTCTTTTTTGAGAGGTTACCAAGTGGTGACTTCGCTTCGGCATTACGAAAAACTCTTCCATGTCGATGGCCAGGTTTTAAAAGAACATGAAATCTATCGGTACGAAAATAACAACTCGCATGCAACCACGTTGATCTCAGCCAATAGGCTGAGAAGTGAAGTCAATTGGAGATCGTGTTCATTTTATATTTGAAGCGCTTATTCATTTTGTTCTTGGGACGTTACCAAGTCGTCATTTCGCTTCGGCATTATCAATATATTTTCCATGCTGATGAGCAGGTTTCAAAATGACACAAAATATATTCTTACGAAAAAACTATTCGCATGCAACCACTTTGGTCTCAGCCAATAGACCGGGAAGCGATGCCAATTGGAGATCTAATTCGTTTTGTATTATAGATCAAGGCGATTTTCACAATCTGGCTATTGCCCTTCGGCATTATCGAAAACTCTTCCAGACTGATCGTCAGGTTTCACAATGATATACAATGTTGGGTTATATACGAATATCTCAACTCACACGTTGACGTGCGAGTGAGCCAGAGGGCTGAGAAGGGATACCAAGTGTGGTTCTCTTTGTTTTTTTTGGGTGTAAAGAATGCATGTTGACGTTTCACCTATCGTGATTCACTCGATTTTGTGACGATTGCAGATTGACGTGCCGCTTCGGCATCGGAAAGATATATTGTGATTTATACATGATTCTGTGCAAACAAGGATTTCATATTGTTCTTAGTCAAGTTATCTTTCTAGTGCCTAAGCTATGCGTCAAGATGCAATCATCACAAGATAGAGCGGAACCCAATGAGCGAAACGTCAACAGGGAATCTTCTCGAAAAACGAATCAGAACCGCAATTGGTATCGCTTCTCGGCCTTCTGGCTATGATAAGCACGTCGTCATGTGGGTTGGGATATTCGTATATAAACCAAAATTGTATGTGACTTTAAAAACTGACCATCATTGTGGAAGAGTTTTCGATAATGCCGACGCGAAATAACCAGATGGTATATGTTACAATAATAAAATCAAGAAGATCTCCAATTGGCATCACTTCTCGGCCTATTGGCTGAGATCAAAGTGGTTGCATGCGAGTGGTTTCCTCTTAAAAATATACGTCAACCTGCATTCGTCACAAAATCGAGGGAATCATGATGGGCGAAACGTCAACATGCAACCTTCAGAAAATAAAACAAATAGTACCACAATTGGTATCCCTGTTCAGCGGTCTGGCTTACCCGCACGTCAACGTATGAGTTGAGATATTTGTACATAACCCAAAATTGTATATCGTTTTGAAACCTGACGATCAGTCTAGACGAGTTTCCGATAATGCCGAAGGTTAATAACCAGATTGTAAGGAATAGTCTTTTATCTATAATAAAAATATTAGAACTCCCATTGGCATCGCATATCGGCCTATTGGCTGAGATCAAATTGGTTGCATGCGAGTTGTTTTTATCCTAAGAATATATTTCGTGTCATTTTGAAACCTGCCCATCAGCATGAAAAAGATTTTGATAATGCCGAAGAGAATTCACCATTTGGTAACATCCAAAGAACAAAAGGAATACAATCTTCAATTGGCATTGTATTTCGGCCACTTGGCTACGAAGAATATGACTTCCTTGTGAGCTCAGGATCGTGTATAAATAATACTATATGTTTCTAATCTGTAAGCAATACGTCAACATACAATCATCACAAGTTAGAGCGATCACCAATTAGCGAAACGTCAGCATGCAATCTTCTCGAAAAATGAAAGAGAACCACAATCGCTGTCGCCTCATGGCGTTCTGGCTATGATATGCTCGTCGAGATGTGAGTTCAGATATTCGTATATAAAACAAAGGTGTATGTGACTTTGAAAACTGACAATCAGTGTAGAACAATTTTCGATAATGCTGAAGCGAAATAACCAGATGTTATATGTTACAATACACAAATGAATACGCTGTCCGATTGGAATTGCTTCTCGGCCTATTGGCTAAGTTCAAAGTAGTTGCATGCGAGTTGTTATTTTCCTACAAATAGATTTCATGTCCTTTTGAAACCTGGCCATCAGCATGGAATAATTTTTGGTAATGCCGAAGTGAAGTGACCATTGTGTAACTTCCAAAAAAAGAATATGAATAAGATCTCCAGTTGATATCGCTTCTCGGCTACTTGACTAAGAACAATATGAAATCCGCGTTTGGACAGAATCTTGTATAAATCACCGTATATCTTTCTGATGCCAAAGCGATGCGTCAGTCTGCAATCGTCACAAAATCTAGGGAACCACGATGGGCGACTCGTCAACATGCAACCTTCACAAAAAACCCAAAGAGAAACACAATTTTTATCCCTTCTCAGCCTTCTGGGTAACTCGCATGTTAACGTGTGAGTTGAAATATTCGTATATAACCCAACATTGTAAATGATTTTAAGAAACCTGACTATCAGTCTGTAAGGGTTTTCGATAATGCCGGAGGGTAATAACCAGATAGTAAAATCGTTTTTATATATAATAAAAAACGAATTAGATGCCCAATTGTCACCGCTTCTCGGCCTATTGGCTTAGATCAAAGTGGTTGGAAGTGAGTTGTGTTCTCGTAAGAATATATGTTGCATCAATTTGAAACCTGATGATCGGAATGGAAAATATTTTGATAATGCCAAAGCGAAATGACGACTTGGTAACATCCAAAGAACAGAATGAATAAGATCTTCAATTGGTGTTGTTTCTCGGCCACTCGGCTAAGAAGAATATGATTTCCTTGTGAGCTCAGAATCATGTATAAACCACACTTTATCTTTATAATGCCTAAGCGATACCTCAACATGCAATCATCACAAGAGCGAACCCCAATTAGCGTAACTTCAGTATGCAATCTTCTAAAATCGAAAGAGAACCACAATTTGTATCGTTTCTCGGCCTTTTGGCTATGATAAGTACGTCGAGATAGTTGAGATAATCGTATATAAAGCAAAATTGTATGTGACTTTGAAAACTGACAATCAGTGTGAAAGAGGTTTCGATAATGCCGAAGCGAAATAACCAGATGGGATATGTTACAATAGAAAATGAAGAAGATCTTCAATTTTCATCACTTCTCGGCCTATTGGCTGAGATCAAAGGGGTTGCATGCGGGTTGTTATTTTCGTACAAATATATTTCATGTTCTTTTTAAACCTGCCCATCAGCATGGAAACGTTTTTGATAATGCCGAAGCGAAATTACGACTTGGTAACATCCAAAGAACAAAATTAATAAGATTTTCAATTGGTATGGTTCTCGGCCGCTTGGCGAAGAAGAATATGACGTACCTTGTGAGCTCAGAATCGTGTATAAATTACATTTTATCTTTCTAATGCCTAAGCGATGCGTCAACGTCCAATACTCTCAAAAAACGAAAGAGTACCACAATTGGTATCGCTTGTAGGCCTTCTGGCTATGATAATGACGTTGACATGTGAGTTGGGATATTTGTAACGTAGTTCTGAATTAGTCATGTTTCTGGCCCGCGCTGAAACGAATGCAGTGCATGATTCACCCCGATGACTGTGATCGGAATGTTGTGGCTAATGTACTAACTTGCATCTGCTGTAGATAGGCTTAGGACAGCGGTTATGTGCCTTGTGCACGTGGCATATGTATGAGTAACCCTGAATCACCACCCGCGGCCATGCTGTGAGTAAGCGTGACTCATGACTTTCTACCAATAGCGGACGGGCGGTCGTATCCGCCCGCCAATCACGCCGCCGGGTACACGGCCGCGATGTGGAGCCACCTGGCGGCTCGGAAGGTGATGTTTAGTTGTTCGGGGAGAGAGTGTGAATACATCTGACTGGAACCACGGTTCTCTCCAAGCATACGTACGGACGCGAGGTTGTTTGTACGCGCTGTCTGAGGTGTTCGCGGACGCGCGCTAAATTGCCGCCAATACCCGTCATAATTCGGCCTCGCGCTATTCGTTATAAATCTATATGAACGACAAGGCTTGCGCTTGTCTACGCCGGGTTAATTGCGGCTCGCAACGGTCCTATTAGACAATCATACGCCGGGGGTCAAGAACTACACTACAACTTGGTGGTCCGTGACCCGGAAGTCATCCCATCCGCTGCCTGGTGACAACAACCTGGACACGCCGTTCAATAGGACGAGGAAGAGAAGGGCAATTCCGTAAGCCTGAGAGAATCTCGAAATCCTCCTACATACACCCGTTCCAATTTTGGGAACTGATAGCACTGTCGTACAATTGTATAGTCGAATTTTCGCTGTGTACTGAATGCTGTACGTGTGAATTTTACGTGAATAGGGAAACATAATAGGGACAATTTCTTCACAAAAACTGGGAAAATCAAATTTAGTAGAATATTAAGAAATAAGTAAAGCAAAGAAACATGGCGGAGATTACCTTCTAAAGACTGACTGATAGTTTTAATCAGATAAGGATGGAGATGCTCGCACAAGGTATGAGCCAAAACATAAAACGACTCACTGGAGAGAGTGATAATAAATAATGTGTGGGATTAAACAACTAGATCGCATTAGTTTGAAAATGGGTAAAGAGCAGATGAGAATCATATGTCTGAAAACCCTCGGTGGACCTGCAGCAGAGTTTCCACAACGTATGCTGTCACTACAATCGAACTTGACGTGGGCAGAGATTAAACAAATAATGAAAGAAAGATATTCCGACCTGTTAGACCAAAAATGCGCTCAGGAAGCCTTGCGAAATTAAATCAGCACCCAACATAATTTGTTCAGAACTTTGGCAAACGAATTCTCACTTTGGCTAAAGTAGCGTACACTGACCTGAACAGCCCTACCCCACAGGAAATCCTCATAGACGTATTTAATAAGGGGGTACAGAGCACTCAGCTAGCAGGGAAATTATACAGCGACCAGTTCGGGACACTACAATAAAATTACAAGTTGCCGTACGCAAACAACAACTTGATAAAACACTTTTATTGTGTTGAGGTATGCCAAAACAAGAAGACTAACCAATGGACGATGATATAGTACAAACTGGAACTGACCGATTATACAAAATATAAAAATTGGTGGTATCTTTAGGAGATACGGTATAAAAAATAGCAGCGAAGAATCTAGACCCACCAAAGCCCAGGCTCAGCCTGGACCCCGAGTCTTCCGCTCATCCTATCCACCGTATCCGCGACCACGGCGACCTTATGACCCAGACCCAACTATGGACCTGCTCCGTCGCGCCCTCCTGCAGGCCCCAAAGTTTGGAGACCACAACCACAAAATCTGCCCAGTCCATCATTTCAACGGACCACCGACGGTCGGCCGATTTGTATGAAATGTGCGAAGATAGGACACATGGGACGTCAGTGCCGTTCCTGCCCAAATCCCCGTAGACAGGCGGGAAACAAAAGCTCCGTTGTGAACGCCAACCACAATGGAGCTGAAATTAAGCAGAAACAGGAACCACAGAGGAAGGAAAGGAAAAATATCAGAAGGAAAAGCGATCCCGAGAAACGTAAACAGAAACAGGAACGCGTCCAGTACGTTCGCATTAAACCCAATACCCCATGTGCTGGCTCAAAATCAGTAATCAAAAAGCATACAGACTTGTGGATACCGGAGCGGACATTTCGCTAATTTCAAAAGAGTCCTTTGATAAAATTGCAGAAGATCAAACTCCAGATTTCCAGGAGATAAAAAAGGCCGCATTCCACTCATATCAGCCATCGGACATTGTTTGAAAGATATCGGAGAAGGAGCATTCAGAGTCGAAATGAGCAAGTTCAGAATACCATTCAGCATCCAAATCGTGGAGAACCTGACACGACAGTGTATGTTGGGAAATGATTTCTTGACCGAGTTCGGAGCAAAATGAGATTTCGAAGAAAAAGCCCTATGCATTGAAATAAGTATGGTTCCTCTACGCCCACAGCGAACGACTAGTGCGGAGGCGACCTCTCTAGTCAGTATCAAAGGACGCGTATATATCCCGGGCAACACGGTCGTGGAGTGTCCGGCAGCTGTGAACCGAATGCAATTAGTGGAACAAACCTGCTATGTAGATCACTGGACAACATGCCCCTAATTTCGGATGAGCCAGGCTTGTTCATAGCCGAAGTGGTGGCCAAACCAGATAGCCATAAGCGCCCACCAGTACGAGTAATAAATACCACTACCAGATATTTTATGCGGTATCCCAACCAAGTTATGGCATTGCTGAGAAAATAGACGACTCCGATTTGGAGAATCTGATAGACATGAGGCAAGACATTGAATTGACCCCGTCAACCACACCCGCTAACCCGATTGAGCAAGCCCAGCTGCCTCATCTGACAGGCGCTGACAAAGTCGAACTCGAACAGCTTTTACGTGCCAACGCTGACCTATTTACTGCAACCGACGCCGAACTTGGTACGTCTGACGTTATACTCATGGACATTCAAACTGCTGACCATGCCCCTATCCGTCAAGCTCCTTATAAAACTCCATTTTCTAAGCGAAAATACGTCGAGGACAATCAAAGTGATGTTAGAAGCAGGAATAATCGAGGAATTCCACAGTGCGTGGTCCGCGCCCATTGTCATCGTACGAAATAAATATGGTAGTAACCGTTACGCAGTCGACTATAGAAAACTAAATAAAGTAACGAAGAAAAATAGTTACCCGCTCGCGTTGATAGAAGACATCCTTGCCTCCCTCCCATAGTGGAGCGAACTTCTTTTCATCGTTAGATTTAAAAACGGGATACTGGCAAATCCCGATGTTGGAAGAAAGCATACCCAAGACCGTGTTTACCTGTTTTTTAGGTTTGTGTAATTTTATAAAAATGCCATTCGGAATATGTAATGCACCATCTAAATTTTGAATTAATGAATAAAGTACTATCAGGAATTCAGAATCAATTTGCAACAGCTTACATCGTCGATATAATAGTATGTTCGAAAACGTTTGAGGAACACCTAGCTCACTTGGAGGAAGTCTTTCGTCGTCTACGAAAAGCCAAATTGAAATTGAAACTTTCGAACGGTGATTTTCGGAAGAAGGAATTCCAATATATAGGACATGTAGTATCAGCCTCTGGCACCAAGCCAAACCCGGAGAAGGTAGAAATCATTCAACACATGGCAGCATCAATTACTGTGAAAGGAGTCCGTTCATTTATCAGCATGTGTTCCTTTTATAGAAGATTCATTCCAGAATTTAGCGAAATTGCAGCGCTACTGATTAACTTGACAAAGAAACATGTCATATTCGTCTGGACAGATGATTGCGAAAATGCATTTGCAACGTTAAAACAAAAGCTAGCTTCTGCACCCGTGCTGGCCTACCGAGATTTCACTAAGGATTACAAATTATATACAGATGCCTCACAAAAAGCAGTTGCAGCAGTTTTAGTACAAGGTCATGGAGGTGAAGAACGAGTAATACAGTCTTTGTCAAAACAACTAAACGAAACCCAACGAAAATGTCCCATTATACAGTTGGAGGCATACGTTTGTCTGGTCCATATTGAAATTACGCCAATATCTACTTGGATCTATGTAGGGTATACTTTTTCCTAGCCGTGGGTAGTCTTAGGGATGGACCAACGCGAACGCTATACCCCCGGAATAAATAAGCGGACAGCTCGCTTTTAGTTTTCCAACGACGAGTAAGCGCCGGGGCTGGAATATTAAAAAGTGTTGGCAATTAATTTCAGTCGGGTCACCAAAACTTGAGGACCAAGATGGCCGGGCGCTACCCCGGAATATAGCAAACGCCTGAGTCCCCGCAGTGGCTCTCTCCACCCTCTCGCTCCGTTTATTACTCAGGCACACACATATATATATAAACACACTCTACCTACGCGAATACATCATCAGAGAATAAGCGGCACGCTCATTGGTCGGCTCAATATGGCGCGCCAGCCAAATGTACTCCGGGTCCCAATTGGCTGGTCGTGCCGGCGGCCATCACCCTGGCTGGATGTTACTGGGTCCTGATACACCACGGGTTACGGGGTCAGCTCTCGAGCACTCCCCGTCTGGCCGCCCGCATGCTTAGGTTGCAGTTTTGCAACTGCGGTGTTAGTCGGTCGCCCTGGCGACCGACGTCAGTTCAAGAAAAGCACCCGGCTGGTGGCGCCATTAGCTTCGTGGTGAGCGAACTCTCCGACACGAGCTCAGCTCTTATCGGTTGTAACCCGGTGGGGTGGTGTCATGGCGGTGGCTGACAATCGAACCGTGCGAGCTGGACATGTATCTAATCTGACATATACCGGATGCACAGCATGCCTGGTGATCTTGATGTGATAGCTAATACTTGTGTTTGGTAGCCCACGGGGCCTTATCGCATGTAACACAAACAGGACATTCCAGAGATTCTCGAACGGTCACATTAATTTTACCAATGCTACATCTAAATTCAACCTTTTGACCGATCACCGACCAGTTACATTCTTGAACCTATCGGAAATGAAGAATCCGATGCTGAAGCGCTGGGTAGCCATCTAGCTTTCGGAACACAACTGTGAAGTGGTCTAGATAAAAGGTAGGACAAATGTAGTAGCATGTCACCTTGGCAGAATGTATGAAACGGAACAAAAAGTAAACGTTATCGACTCCGATCATGTTCACACGGGCGACTTCAGGAACACCGAAAGTAAAAAACCCGAGGAAGAACTAGGTGGGGAGGAAAAGTTTAAAGATGTGATAGTGAAATGTGAAAAATTGAGAAACTTCAAAAGGCAGATGAGGAATTAGCAAAAATTCGAAAAATAATGAACGATAAGAATCACCCGGATTACAAAGACGTTGTTCTACAATACATCGAACTAGACAGACTCGTTTATAACGTTAGTGAAGGACCACGCTTTGGACCGTTCCAAGGACTACAATTATGTGTACCAAAATGCTTGAGAAATGAAGCACTAAAAGAGTTACATGAAGGCATCTTAGCCGGAGATATGGGATTGACAAAAACATATGAGAAACTTAAATTTAGATATTACTGGAGTGGTATGTGGCGATATATTAGGAACCAGATCAACGGAAAAACTCGACTAGTACATGTGCAGAAACTACGATTTGCTGATACCACCACCGAATTGGAACCCACGAGAGACGTTGATGAGCCTGTTAATAGAACATATTTAGAGAAAATGTTCAAACCAGATCGCATCACGCCTGAGCGCACTCAGCCTCCAAGGCCAGCTAAGCATGCCGAAGACAGCCCGAGCAGTAGACTAGAAAAACCTCAGGGCAGTGATTCCGAGGATAACTTGCCCCTGTCACAACTAGCAGAATGCTTGAGAAATACAGCTGAAACCCACCGACAGCTCCCCAAGAAAAACGACCTTTAAAAGTAATTTCGGACGACGATTGCCCCCAGAAAAATGGAAAATTCATGACGATACGTCATCCTCTGAATACGATACTGATGTCGAACGTATAGGAGTTAAGCCTGATAAAGCTAGTATATTCGCAACTTTCGTAGAGAAACAAACCTTAGTGATGAGGTCCGTGATCCGTAGAGAGACAAAACCAAGCGATGCGGGAAAGTATGGATAAACAGACTGAAGCCATGGCAATGCAGATTAAATTACAGTTGATGATGTTCAAGTCAATGTTGGAATAGTCGGTAATGATACTGAATGTGTACCTGTGAGTCACTTAAGTAGCTATGACGTTGTATTGTAAGGCTCAGTGAAGTCACTTTCGATGACACAGTGATGTCATCTTTAATAGATCGGCACGTGCTTGCGTGAGCATATCAAATAGGACGTTGTGACGTCACCTCAACAGATGTCTTGTGCGGTACCTTGTGAACTGTTATACAAATGTATTTGGTGGTCAAAATTCAACGCCGGTCCAATACTTCCGTACCTTTGAACCGAGTACCGCATCTCTGTACCTGGAACCCGTCGCCACCTTAAATCACCACACTTACTTCCCGGTGGACACAAGATGTCTGCAACTCATTGTCAGATCAGCGAGTGTGTGACCTGCACACGAGCTGAACGGGACGTTTCCGCTTACGGCAACAAGGCGAGCAACGCGACGCCTGCAGCCGCGTTACGTGGCCTCGGACGCGAGCGCCACCCCGGAATGATATGACGTGTGCATCCCTGACATACAGTAATCCCTTAGCGGCTGTCAGGGGCCAAGGATGCCTCTGCAAGCGCCACCGTCGCACCCCGACTCAGCATGAACTTTGAGATCTCACGAGTCCTCGCAGTCAGGTGGGACTGCGACGGCGCCGCTGAGTACCTGGTCGAGTGGGAAGGATTCCCGTCGTTGGAAGCAACCTGGGAACATGCAGTCTACATCCCTGAGGAGCATCTGCTCCGTGTAGCAGTCGCTGGGGAAGCGCTCCACATCGGTCGTTACGGGCCGCAAGGACGGCCTGGACCGCAGGTCATGGAACCGCCCACCTACAATCATCACGAGAGGTGGTGTGCCACCTGCCACCACCCCATGGAGCGACCCATGGAGCGACACTGTGGGACAAGAACTTCGGCTCGTGAACCGGCGCTGTCTAGCATCGCCGATAACACTGCTGAGGAAGTCGCGGGCGTCTCCGCCTAGAGCATTGCCGACGTCAGCACTAAGGCCGCTACCGCTGATGATGCGAGCGCCGCCGCCGCCGCGGCCGCCGAGTGCACAGCCTGCGACACTGCTGACTGAGAGAAATCTGAACCGCCTGATGAATCACAGATGGTCGCTGTAGACGGGCCGTCACCGTGCCTGACGCCCGCACAGCTGCCCGATCCTGACGAGACGGATGGTACCGCAGCCTTGATGGAGAACATTCGGCGTAGTGTAATGCGGTTCCATGAATTCATCGAGGGCAGGACACCTAGCCCAACTGAATGAAGTGAAGTGAACCGGGCAGTGGTCGCCCGCTACATCCCCGGATTGAACTTTAGATGAATAATATAGTGACATGTATACCCCAGTGCGCGCCACATTCTGTGTATACTATGTGAGTAGAGTAATAGGGTATCATGTTTAGGAATTATCGTATGTAACTAACATGGATCAGCGTCGTGGTTAACCTCAATTACCCCTTAGACTAACCCGCGAGAAACTGAGGTGGTGTATATAGTTTAATAGGGTGTTGTGAAAAATCGTTAATATTTACTGTGTCGTGATATCATAACTTTGCATTTCAAAAAGGCCGTAATAATCTAGTGGAGTTTAGGATTTCACTAGTGTGCAAAATCCAAACTGTATAGGCCTCGCAATGTGATGTAACGTAGTTCTGAATTAGTCATGTGTCTGGCCCGCGTTGAACGGAATGCAGTGTATGATTCACCCCGATGACAGTGATCGGAATGTTGTGGCTAATGTACCAACTTGCATCCGCTGTAGATAATATTCGGACAGCCGGTATGTGCCGTCTGCACGTGGCATATGTATGAGTAACCCTGAGTGACTACACGCGGCCATGCTGGCAGTAAGCGTGACCCATGACGTTCTACCAATAGCGGACGGGCGGTCATATCCGCCCGCCAATCACGCCGCCGGGCACACAGCCGCGAGCCGGAGCCACCTGTCGGCTCGGAAGGTGATGTTTAGTTGTTCGGGGAGAGAGGGTTAATACACCGGACTGGAGACACGGTTCTCTCCGCGCATGCGTACCGACGCGAGGTAGTCTGTACGCGCTGGCTTAGGTGTTGGCGGACGCTTGCTAAATTGCCGCCAATACCCATCATATTTCGGCCTCGCGCTATTCGTTATAAATCTATATTAACGACAAGTCTTGAGCTTCTCTACCCCGTGCTAATTGCGTCTCGCGCCGGTCCTATTAGACTATCACACGCTAGGGGTCAAGAACTACCCTACAACTTGGTGATCCGTGAATCGGAAGTCATGCCATCCGCTGCCTGGTGACAACAACCTAGACACGCCGTTCAGTTATAACCCGAAATATAAAAAAATATAAATATTCGTATATAACCCAAAATTGTATGTTATTTTGAAACCTGACGGTGAGTGTGGAAACGTTTTGCAGAATGCCGAAGCGAAATAACCAGATGATAAATTATATAATAAAAAAAACTAAAAACTTCTATACTAATTATATCTCCAATTGGCATCGCTTCTCGGCCAAGAACAATGTGAAATCCTGGTGTGCTCAGAATCGTGTATAAATCAGACTATATTTTCTGATGCCTCAGTATGCACTTCGTCAACATAGAATCATCACAAAATCGTGGGATCTACGGTTGGCAAAACGTCAACATGCAATCTTCTGAGGAAAAAAAACGAAAGAGAACCACAATTGGTATCGCTTCTGGCATTCTTGCTATGATAAGCATGTCGACGTGTGAGTTGTGATATTCCTATACAACCCAAATTGGTATATAATGTTGAGACCTTACTTGGCTATGATAAGCACGTCGACATTTGAGTTGATATATTCGTATATAAACCAAAATAGTATGTGACTTTAAAAACTGACAATCAGTGTGCAAGAGTTTTCGATAATGCCGACGGGAAATAAACGGATGGAATATTATCGTCTTTTATCCATAATATAAAAACTAACTAGATATCCAATTTGCATCGCTTCTCGGCCCTTTGGCTCAGATCAAAGTGGTTGCAAGCGAGTTGTTCTTCTCGTAAAAATATATTTCATGTCATTTTGGAACCTGGCCATCAGCATGGAAGAGTTTTTGGTAATACCGCAGCGAAGTAACCACTTGCTACCTTCTAAAAATCAAAATGAATAAGATCTCCAGTTAGTATCGCTTCTCGGCCACTTGGCTAAGAACAATACGAAATCCTTGTGTGCTCAGAATCGTGTATAAACCAGGGTATATCTTTTTGATGCCCCAGCGATACGTCAATATGCAACCATCACGAAATGGTGGGAACCACGTTTGGCGAAACGTCAACATGCAATCTTCTAAAGAAAAACGAAAGAGAACCACAATTGGTATCGCTTCTCGGCCTTCAGACTATCATAAGAATGCGACGTGTGAGTTGAGATAATCGTATATGGCGCAAAATTTTATATGATTTTGAAACTTGACGATCAGTGTGGAAGAGTTTTCCATGATGACGACGCGAAATAAACAGATGTTAAAGAATCATTTTGTATCTATAGTAATACAAAAAATCATTAGATCTCCAATTTGCATCGCTTCTCGGCCTTTTCGATGAGATCAAAGTGGTTCCATGCGAGTTGTTATTCCCGTAAGAATATATTTCATGTCATTTGGAATCTGTCCATGAGCATAGAAGAGTTTATGGTAATACCGGAGCGAAGTGACCATGTGGTAGCATCTAAAATACAACAGGAATGAGATCTCCAATTGGTATCGCTTCTCGGCCACTTGGTTAAGAACAATATGAAATCCTTGTGTGCTCAGAATCGTGTATAAATCAGAGCATATATTTATCATGCCCAGCGATCCGTCAACATGCAATGAGGACAACATCGTGGGAACCACGATTGGCGAAACGTCAACATGCAATCTTTTTTTTTAAACGAAATCGAACCACAATTGGTATCGCTTCTCGTCTTTCTGGCTGTAATAAGCATGTCGACGTGTGAGTGGAGATATTCGTATATAACCCAAAGTTTTATATAATGTTGAAACCTGACAATCAGTGTTGAATAATTGTCGATAATGCTGATGGGAAATAAGCAGATGGTAAGAAATCGCTTTGTATCCTTAATGAAGAACTAATTACATCTCAAATTTGATCGCTTCTCGGTTTTGTAAATTAAAGGGGCACATTCAAATTTAAATTTTCCTCCACCAAAATTTCTTTAAATTTAAAAACCTTTTCATCAACAAAAAAAATTTTTTTTTAAAAAAAAAAAAAAAAAAAAAAAAAAAATTTTTTTTTATAAAATAAAAAAAAAAAAAAAAAAAAAAAAAAAAAAAAAAAAAAAAAACCCCCAAAAAAAAAAAAAAAAACCAACAAAAAAAAAAAAAAAAAAAAAAAAAAAATCGGCCTCCTGCCTATGATAAGGACGTTGACATGTAAGATGAGATATTCGTATATAACCCAACATTGAATGTCATTTTGAAACCTGACAACCAGTGTGGAAGAGTTTTCGATAATGCTGAAGCGAAATAGCCAGAAGGTAAATTTTATAGCAATATGAACAAACAATTCGATATCCAATTGGCCTCGCTACTCGGTCTTTTCGGTGCTATCAAAGTGATTGCATGCGAGCTGATTTTCTCGTAAGAATATATTTCATGTCATTTTGAAACCTAACCATCAGCATGGAAAAGTGTTTGATAATGCCGAAGCGAAATGACCACTTGGTAACTTACAAAAAATAATTTCAGAATGCCAAATTGTAGAGGACCTGAAACCGGAATGCATGTTGGAAAATGATTTTTTGACGAAATCTGGAGCAAAATTAGATTTGAGAAAAAAGCCCTCTGCATCGAAGGAAACATGGTTCCACTGAGACCACAAAGGCAGAGCAGTGAGCAGGCAAGCTCACTCGTCCGAGTTAAGGGAAGAATCCACCTTCCCGCCAACACTATCGTGGAATACCAAGCCTCCATCAACCGTGTCCAACTAGTCGATCAAAATTGTCATATACGCTCGCTGGATAATATGCCGCCGATCTCTGAGGAACCTGGTTTATTCATAGCCGAAGTAGGCACAAAATCTGTTCAGCATCAGCGCCTACCAGTCCGAATCGTCAATGCCGCTACACGAGATTTCTCCTTGTATCCATAGCAGGTGATGGCATTCGTTGAGACTATAGACGAATCTGACCTAGAAAACCTGATCGACATGACCCAAGACATTGAACTGACGCCGCCGACCGCACCCTCCAGCCCACTCGATCAAGCCAAACTGGCTCACCTGACTGGTGCTGACAAAGACAAACTAAAACAAATGTGCTAACACTGAGCTATTTGCCGAAACTGCCGCAGACCTTGGCACGACTGATGTTCTGGAAATAGACATTGACACTGGAGACAACCCACCGATCAGACAACCTCTTTGCAACACACCATTCTCTTAGGTAAAATATGTAGAAGATAAAATAACGGTAATGCTAGAAGCAGGAATCATAGAAGAATCAGACAGCCCCTGGGCGGCCCCGATAGTAGGTGTTCGCAAAAAAGACGAAAGGAACCGTTTCGCCATTGACTTTAGAAAATTAAATAAGGTGCCCAAGAAAAAGAGCTACCCACTCCCGCTAATTGAGTACATCCTTGCCTCTTTGGGAGGTGCGAACTTCTTTTCGTCTTTGGATTTGAAAGCTGGTTATAGGCAAATTCCAATGTCACTGAGGAGAGCATCCCAAAAACAACACTCGCGTGTCTTCTAGGCCTGTGGAACTTTCATGAAGTGCCATTTGACATCTGTAACGCGCCATCGAAACTCTTGGGGTTGATGAACAAAGCGTTGTCTGGAATTCAAAATCAGTTTGTAACGCCCTACATAGACGACATATAATAGAATACTCGAAAACTTTTGACGACAATTTGGCCCATCTCGAAGAAGTTTTCCGGCCGACTACGAAAAGCGAAATTGAAATTAAAACTTTCGAACTGTGACTTCTTAAAAGAATAAGTGCATTACTTGGGACACATAGTGTCAGCTTCTGGCATCTAGCCAAACCCTGAGAGGGTTGAAGCGATTCAACATATGGCAGCCCAAACCAACGTCAAAGGAGTCCGCTCATTTATCGGTATTTGTTCATGTGCTACAGTAGCTTCATTCCCGTCTTCAGTGAAATCTCAGCGCCACATATAAACCTCGCTGAGAAACATGCAAAATTTGATTGGATCGACGAGTGTGAACAAGCTTTCGGAACCCTGAAACAAAAGTTAGCTTCTGCGCCCGTACTGGCATATCCCGACATCACGAAACAGTACAAGATGTACACGGTCGCTTTCCAAAGTGCGATTGAATCCGTGTTTGCGTAGCTGAGATAATTGAATTCTGCTGCTCGTGCAGCTTCTGATAAATGCCTATTGGTGCCATCTAGAATTTCGGGCGAGCGTGCGGGAGACAATACATCATTGGCCATAATTGGCAATGACGGCCAAGAGGCCAGAGCTTCCAGAACAGAAGCGTTTTTGGTTTGCAGGCGATGCGACGAAGTATCTAAACAGTTCCATAAATCTCGGAGGTGCGAGTGGTTGCGTGAGATGAGACAATACGTCATTGGTAATAATTGGCAATGATGGCCAAGAAGCCAGAGCTTGCAGAACAGAAGCGTTTTTGGTTTGCAGGCGATGCGACGAAGTATCTAAACAGTTCCATAAATAACGGAGGTGCGAGTGGTTGCGTGCGCGAGATTTAGATATTTATGTGACTGGGCAATAATTGGCAATAACGGCCAATAGGCTGCAAAAGGCTGCAAAACAGAAGCGTTGGGCTGGGGAGTCGCAGTCGGCAGTTTTGCCGGAGTACAGAGTCGCGCGGCGTGACACGACATGGCCTGGCGAACCGTTACAGATTATCTGAAAGCTTGCGTGTCTTGCACAGGACGCAGAGCGATAGCAGCCCCAGCAACCATGCAGGAGATGCCAGTGCATCACTATGCCTTTGAAATGACGGCTATCGACACATGTGGACCATTCCTGAAACGCAAAAAGGTAACCGCTAAGTC
This sequence comes from Ashinkailepas kermadecensis, assembly GCA_034440615.1. Taxonomy (NCBI): domain Eukaryota; kingdom Metazoa; phylum Arthropoda; class Thecostraca; family Neolepadidae; genus Ashinkailepas; species Ashinkailepas kermadecensis. The sequence continues at coordinate 143,309 of JAOTOM010003281.1, forward strand.
ATCACGATCATCGACTTGTTGTCCTCTGGGCCTGAAAGTGTTTGCACTGAACGAAAGGATGCTCATACCGTCGCAAAAATACTTACGGAAGAAATTATTCCATCCACTCATGTCCACGCGTAATTCTTTGAGAATTAGGAACAACATTCAGAAATGCTATTGTAGACGAGTTGGAAACATGTTCGAATATTCGCCATATCACCACCAGTGCGTATAGATCGCAAAGTAACGCCCGTTGCGAACGCTTCCATCGATGCCAAAACGACATATTAGCAAAAACCATCAGCAAAAAGCAAGACGATTGGGACACAAACATTTCCGCCACTCTTCCACAATTCGCTCCAGCCAAAAGTGAGATATTATGAAGAGGACTATGTCCAAAATATGTTGCCCAATTTGCATGACGCTTATAACCACTTAAAGACGCACATCGTAGAGTACCATGAGAGGAACCGAGAATACGCAGACGGCAAAGCCAGGCCGCGAAATTTAAAAATTGGAGATCCCGTATATTATTTTGACACAACGGTACACCCTGGTACATCACCAAAATTATCGCTGCCCTGGGAACCATACTTTCGGATTACCAAGCAGACTAGCCCAGTAAATTACGTGATCAGAAATCAGACCACCGGTAAGACCCGACTGGTAAATGCCCAGAAATTACGGCTAGCCCGACAATAATACAGTCTGGGAAAAACTGAGGATGAAAACGAGCCAGTTAACCATAAATATTTAGAGAAAACGTCAAAAGTAGTTGGTACCACCCCTTAGCGAGTACAGCCTTCTAGGTCAGACAAACGGGCCCAGACCGACCCGAGCTACAATCCAGGTGAGGATTGGCCCATGGACGTCTGTAGCCCACCGAGAAAAAGCGGCCGGCCGAGTCCGACCTGCCGGAAAGATCACCTCTCACGCAGTCAGCGGATGTAGCTGAGCCCTCACCAGTACCAAGTGATACCGAGACAGACATTCCTGTGTCTGAATCAGTTCGGAGAAACAAAAGGCCGTTCACGTCGACTAGTGAGTCAAACGACGATGCTCTATATTCGGAATTAGTTGAACGAAACAAATGACCACTCCACTCTTCTAGTGATTCAGAGGACAATTTACCTGCCGGGCGTGGACTCTGTCCTCCGCCCGGACCTAGTTGTGATGCGCTGCAACGAGGTCTCGTTGGTCGATGTTACCATCGCCATCGAGAACCGAGCCGCAACGCTGCGTGCCACCGCCGACGTGAAGCTGTTGAAGTATGACCCCCTCGTGGAGCAGCTCCGCCAGCAGGGCAAAGTGGCTTCGATGCACGCCTTTGTCGTGGGCTCCCTCGGTACTTGGTACCGGGGGAGCGAGGCTCTGCTCAAACAGTTGCGTGTCTGTCGCTTTAATGCGACGCTCATGCGTCAGCTGATGGTGAGCGGCAACCTTAGCTGGTCCAGTGACGTGCACGTGCAGCACGTCACAGGGCGCCGCCAGTACCATCAACCCGCGGCCGTACGTCACGACCGCGGATAGGCACGGTGTTGCGCCATACCATGCTGGGCCCTGGGTGGAGGGGGCGAGGGGCTCTCGATGGTTCCGCCCTGGGGTTCCTTGTCCTTCCCCAGGACCCACCCACCCTTCGGGTGTTGCGGCGGCGGCTGGCGTTTACTGGAGCAGCGTTGGTTGCTGCCGCCCCGAACTTTGGCCCGGCCACATGCTCGTCGTGCGGGCGTGACGGCCTGTCCGCGGGGTGGCGCGCCGATTGTGTGTTGTGCTGGCGCACCGTTCCGGGGTGGCGCGTGTCGTGCCCACGCCCGACCGCGGCGTGGGGCGTGCTTTTAACATGTTCCGTGTTGGTGTTAGGGCGGACCGTCTCTCAGGCCATCGTTTATGGCCCTTTTGGCCGCCGTGGCATTTGCTTTGTTTGTCGTGATCGTTCGTGGTGTGTTGTTGTTTTCTATTGTATTGTTTACGGAGCGGACGCAGAATATTATATTCGGCGTGACGTCAAGTAGAGCCTTTTCTCCGTGTGTTTGTAGCGGGTCAATCTTTTTATTACAATCACGATAGATCGTCAACATTATGTCTGCTGTAATGCAATAACTGCTATGACTGCTATGACACACCTATCATATCCGGCGTTTTTTTTCTCATGATATGCATGCGGTCCTTCGCAATCATATTAGGAGAGGAACGCCTTACGGTGTGCGAATGACGACGCTCCCTGGCGAATGGAAATACGACTGCAAGGAATTCGGCAATATGAAGAACTGTCTACTCCTCCGTGGGAGCTGATCTCCCCCCCGCTATGGATATTTCCCTCTCTCACATGAGAAAGCGAGATGTCACAAAAGAGGAGCTACACTTACACTCGTTAGAACACATGTCCACAACATAGCATTATTACCTCATCACCTACACGGATGGCTCGAAGATAAACACCGGAGTAGGAGGTGCCTTCGTGAGAGGATCCGTCACAAGACCATTTTCCCTGCTGCCACGCGCCACGGTCTTCTCTGCCGAATTATCGCCATCAACAAAGCACTGGCATACATCGATGTTAATGACGAGGTTTTACGTGTTATCCTGACCGACTCTCTCAGCAGTCTCTTGGCATTGCGTAGTTTTAATACCCAAAACGTCATTGTACGATACATTTTATTGCAACTCACTGCGCTCCATCGTATGGGAAAGCAGGGCC